>CM067767.1:9200000-9474491 GCA_034642375.1 Vigna nakashimae
GAATAGATAATGTCGCAGATGCGGTTGAAAAAGCTTAGAGATGAGAGAGACGCGGGGAAAAACTTTCAGGGATATTTTGAAAAAAGAATAAATTTGTATTGGAAAAATTATGTTGTGTAAAACTTATAAGTTGAAATTCGAATTTATGTTAAGTGGTGAAGACTATATTGTTTGAAGTTTGTAAGTTTGGTATTGTACTTTGGGAGAATTGAAATAAAGTTTGATGGTTTATAAAATATATCAAATTAATTTAGTCTCTACTATCAGTAATATCCTTTAAAATATTAGGGTGTTACAGGCGGTACTTTGGGACTTGGTTGCGACTAACAAGGACGGAAAAAAACGTAAACAAGAAAAAAAAAACCTCAAAAAAGAGGTGCAACACGAGGACTTCCCAGGAGGTCACCAATCCTAGTACTACTCTCGGCCAAGCACGCTTAACTGCGTAGTTCTGATGGGATCCGGTGCATTAGTGCTGGTATGATCGCACCTGCCAAGTATCGCACGATCAATGCATATATGGCTTCGGCAGCGTGTACAAGTTTTAACACTTGGGGAGACGCGTGCGAGGGCCCTGAGGTAGATGGGGTTTGGGTCCGAAAAAGCCGTCGTAAAAGTTAGTTCGAGTCGTGTAGGCGGTACTTTGGGACTTGGTTGCGACTAAAAAGGACGGAAAAAAACGTAAACAAGAAAAAAAAAACCTCAAAAAAGAGGTGCAACACGAGGACTTCCCAGGAGGTCACCCATCCTAGTACTACTCTCGCCCAAGCACGCTTAACTGCAGAGTTCTGATGGGATCCGGTGCATTAGTGCTGGTATGATCGCACCTGCCAAGTATCGCAGGATCAATGCATATATGGCTTCGGCAGCATGTACAAGTTTTAACACTTGGGGAGACGCGTGCGAGGGACCTGAGGTAGATGGGGTTTGGGTCCGAAAAAGCCGTCGTAAAAGTTAGTTCGAGTCGTGTTGGCGGTACTTTGGGACTTGGTTGCAACTAACAACGACGGAAAAAAACGTAAACAAGAAAAAAAAAACCTCAAAAAAGAGGTGCAACACGAGCACTTCCCAGGAGGTCACCCATCCTAGTACTACTCTCGCCCAAGCACGCTTAAAGAGGTGCAACACGAGGACTTCCCAGGAGGTCACCCATCCTAGTACTACTCTCGCCCAAGCACGCTTAACTGTGGAGTTCTGATGGGATCCGGTGCATTAGTGCTGGTATGACCGCACCTGCCAAGTATCGCACGATCAATGCATATATGGCTTCGGCAGCGTGTACAAGTTTTAACACTTGGGGAGACGCGTGCGAGGGCCCTGAGGTAGATGGGGTTTGGGTCCGAAAAAGCCGTCGTAAAAGTTAGTTCGAGTCGTGTAGGCGGTACTTTGAGACTTGGTTGCGACTAACAAGGACGGAAAAAAACGTAAACAAGAAAAAAAAAACCTCAAAAAAGAGGTGCAACACGAGGACTTCCCAGGAGGTCACCCATCCTAGTACTACTCTCGCCCAAGCACGCTTAAAGAGGTGCAACACGAGGACTTCCCAGGAGGTCACCCAAGAAAAAAAAAACCTCAAAAAAGAGGTGCAACACGAGGACTTCCCAGGAGGTCACCCATCCTAGTACTACTCTCGCCCAAGCACGCTTAAAGAGGTGCAATACGAGGACTTCCCAGGAGGTCACTCATCCTAGTACTACTCTCGCCCAAGCACGCTTCACTGCGGAGTTCTGATGGGATCCGGTGCATTAGTGCCGGTATGATCGCACCTGCCAAGTATCGCACGATCAATGCATATATGGCTTCGGCAGCGTGTACAAGTTTTAACACTTGGGGAGACGCGTGCGGGGGCCCTGAGGTAGATGGGGTTTGGGTCTGAAAAAGCCGTTGTAAAAGTTAGTTCGAGTCGTGTAGGCGGTACTTTGGGACTTGGTTTCGACTAACAAGGACGGAAAAAAACGTAAACAAGAAAAAAAAAACCTCAAAAAAGAGGTGCAGCACGAGGACTTCCCAGGAGGTCACCCATCCTAGTACTACTCTCGCCCAAGCACGCTTAACTGCGGAGTTCTGATGGGATCCGGTGCATTAGTGCTGGTATGATCGCACCTGCCAAGTATCGCACGATCAATGCATAAATGGCTTCGGCAGCGTGTACAAGTTTTAACACTTGGAGAGACGCGTGCGAGGGCCCTGAGGTAGATGGGGTTTGGGTCCGAAAAAGCCGTCGTAAAAGTTAGTTCGAGTCGTGTAGGCGGTACTTTGGGACTTGGTTGCGACTAACAAGGACGGAAAAAAACGTAAACAAGAAAAAAAAACCTCAAAAAAGAGGTGCAACACGAGGACTTCCCAGGAGGTCACCCATCCTAGTACTACTCTCGCCCAAGCACGCTTAACTGCGGAGTTCTGATGGGATCCGGTGCATTAGTGCTGGTATGATCGCACCTGCCAAGTATCGCACGATCAATGCATATATGGCTTCGGCAGCGTGTACAAGTTTTAACACTTAGGGAGACGCGTGCGAGGGCCCTGAGGTAGATGGAGTTTGGGTCCGAAAAAGCCGTCGTAAAAGTTAGTTCGAGTCGTGTAGGCGGTACTTTGGGACTTGGTTGCGACTAACAAGGACGGAAAAAAACGTAAACAAGAAAAAAAAACCTCAAAAAAGAGGTGCAACACGAGGACTTCCCAGGAGGTCACCCATCCTAGTACTACTCTCGCCCAAGCACCCTTAACTGCATAGTTCTGATGGGATCCGATGCATTAGTGCTGGTATGATCGCACCTGCCAAGTATCGCACGATCAATGCATATATGGCTTCGGCAGCGTGTACAAGTTTTAACACTTGGGGAGACGCGTGCGAGGGCCCTGAGGTAGATGGGGTTTGGGTCCGAAAAAGCCGTCGTAAAAGTTAGTTCGAGTCGTGTAGGCGGTACTTTGGGACTTGGTTGCGACTAACAAGGACGAAAAAAAACGTAAACTAGAAAAAAAAACCCTCAAAAAAGAGGTGCAACACGAGGACTTCCCAGGAGGTCACCCATCCTAGTACTACTCTCGCCCAAGCACGCTTAAAGAGGTGCAACACGAGGACTTCCCAGGAGGTCACCCATCCTAGTACTACTCTCGCCCAAGTACGCTTAACTGTGGAGTTCTGATGGGATCCGGTGCATTAGTGCTGGTATGATCGCACCTGCCAAGTATCGCACGATCAATGCATATATGGCTTCGGCAGCGTGTACAAGTTTTAACACTTGGGGAGACGCGTGCGAGGGCCCTGAGGTAGATGGGGTTTGGGTCCGAAAAAGCCGTCGTAAAAGTTAGTTCGAGTCGTGTAGGCGGTACTTTGGGACTTGGTTGCGACTAACAAGGACGGAAAAAAACGTAAACAAGAAAAAAAAATCCTCAAAAAAGAGGTGCAACACGAGGACTTCCCAGGAGGTCACCCATCCTAGTACTACTCTCGCCCAAGCACGCTTAAAGAGGTGCAACACGAGGACTTCCCAGGAGGTCACCCATCCTAGTACTACTCTCGCCCAAGCACGCTTAACTGCGGAGTTCTGATGGGATCCGGTGCATTAGTGCTGGTATGATCGCACCTGCCAAGTATCGCACGATCAATGCATATATGGCTTCGGCAGCGTGTACAAGTTTTAACACTTGGGGAGACGCGTGCGAGGGCCCTGAGGTAGATGGGGTTTGGGTCCGAAAAAGCCGTCGTAAAAGTTAGTTCGAGTCGTGTAGGCGGTACTTTGGGACTTGGTTGCGACTAACAAGGACGGAAAAAAACGTAAACAAGAAAAAAAAAACCTAAAAAAAGAGGTGCAACACGAGGACTTCCCAGGAGGTCACGCATCCTAGTACTACTCTCGCCCAAGCACGCTTAACTGTGGAGTTCTGATGGGATCCGGTGCATTAGTCCTGGTATGATCGCACCTATCAAGTATTGCACGATCAATGCATATATGGCTTCGGCAGCGTGTACAAGTTTTAACACTTGGGGAGACGCGTGCGAGGGCCCTGAGGTAGATGGGGTTTGGGTCCGAAAAAGCCGTCGTAAAAGTTAGTTCGAGTCGTGTAGGCGGTACTTTGGGACTTGGTTGCGACTAACAAGGACGGAAAAAAACGTAAACAAGAAAAAAAAACCTCAAAAAAGAGGTGCAACACGAGGACTTCCCAGGAGGTCACCCATCCTAGTACTACTCTCGCCCAAGCACGCTTAAAGAGGTGCAACACGAGGACTTCCCAGGAGGTCACCCATCCTAGTACTACTCTCGCCCAAGCACGCTTAACTGCGGAGTTCTGATGGGATCCGGTGCATTAGTGCTGGTATGATCGCACCTGCCAAGTATCGCACGATCAATGCATATATGGCTTCGGCAGCGTGTACAAGTTTTAACACTTGGAGAGACGCGTGCGAGGGCCCTGAGGTAGATGGGGTTTGGGTCCGAAAAAGCCGTCGTAAAAGTTAGTTCGAGTCGTGTAGGCGGTACTTGGGGACTTGGTTGCGACTAACAAGGACGGAAAAAAACGTAAACAAGAAAAAAAAACCTCAAAAAAGAGGTGCAACACGAGGACTTCCCAGGAGGTCACCAATCCTAGTACTACTCTCGGCCAAGCACGCTTAACTGCGTAGTTCTGATGGGATCCGGTGCATTAGTGCTGGTATGATCGCACCTGCCAAGTATCGCACGATCAATGCATATATGGCTTCGGCAGCGTGTACAAGTTTTAACACTTGGGGAGACGCGTGCGAGGGCCCTGAGGTAGATGGGGTTTGGGTCCGAAAAAGCCGTCGTAAAAGTTAGTTCGAGTCGTGTAGGCGGTACTTTGGGACTTGGTTGCGACTAAAAAGGACGGAAAAAAACGTAAACAAGAAAAAAAAAACCTCAAAAAAGAGGTGCAACACGAGGACTTCCCAGGAGGTCACCCATCCTAGTACTACTCTCGCCCAAGCACGCTTAACTGCAGAGTTCTGATGGGATCCGGTGCATTAGTGCTGGTATGATCGCACCTGCCAAGTATCGCAGGATCAATGCATATATGGCTTCGGCAGCATGTACAAGTTTTAACACTTGGGGAGACGCGTGCGAGGGACCTGAGGTAGATGGGGTTTGGGTCCGAAAAAGCCGTCGTAAAAGTTAGTTCGAGTCGTGTTGGCGGTACTTTGGGACTTGGTTGCAACTAACAACGACGGAAAAAAACGTAAACAAGAAAAAAAAAACCTCAAAAAAGAGGTGCAACACGAGCACTTCCCAGGAGGTCACCCATCCTAGTACTACTCTCGCCCAAGCACGCTTAAAGAGGTGCAACACGAGGACTTCCCAGGAGGTCACCCATCCTAGTACTACTCTCGCCCAAGCACGCTTAACTGTGGAGTTCTGATGGGATCCGGTGCATTAGTGCTGGTATGACCGCACCTGCCAAGTATCGCACGATCAATGCATATATGGCTTCGGCAGCGTGTACAAGTTTTAACACTTGGGGAGACGCGTGCGAGGGCCCTGAGGTAGATGGGGTTTGGGTCCGAAAAAGCCGTCGTAAAAGTTAGTTCGAGTCGTGTAGGCGGTACTTTGAGACTTGGTTGCGACTAACAAGGACGGAAAAAAACGTAAACAAGAAAAAAAAAACCTCAAAAAAGAGGTGCAACACGAGGACTTCCCAGGAGGTCACCCATCCTAGTACTACTCTCGCCCAAGCACGCTTAAAGAGGTGCAACACGAGGACTTCCCAGGAGGTCACCCAAGAAAAAAAAAACCTCAAAAAAGAGGTGCAACACGAGGACTTCCCAGGAGGTCACCCATCCTAGTACTACTCTCGCCCAAGCACGCTTAAAGAGGTGCAATACGAGGACTTCCCAGGAGGTCACTCATCCTAGTACTACTCTCGCCCAAGCACGCTTCACTGCGGAGTTCTGATGGGATCCGGTGCATTAGTGCCGGTATGATCGCACCTGCCAAGTATCGCACGATCAATGCATATATGGCTTCGGCAGCGTGTACAAGTTTTAACACTTGGGGAGACGCGTGCGGGGGCCCTGAGGTAGATGGGGTTTGGGTCTGAAAAAGCCGTTGTAAAAGTTAGTTCGAGTCGTGTAGGCGGTACTTTGGGACTTGGTTTCAACTAACAAGGACGGAAAAAAACGTAAACAAGAAAAAAAAAACCTCAAAAAAGAGGTGCAGCACGAGGACTTCCCAGGAGGTCACCCATCCTAGTACTACTCTCGCCCAAGCACGCTTAACTGCGGAGTTCTGATGGGATCCGGTGCATTAGTGCTGGTATGATCGCACCTGCCAAGTATCGCACGATCAATGCATAAATGGCTTCGGCAGCGTGTACAAGTTTTAACACTTGGAGAGACGCGTGCGAGGGCCCTGAGGTAGATGGAGTTTGGGTCCGAAAAAGCCGTCGTAAAAGTTAGTTCGAGTCGTGTAGGCGGTACTTTGGGACTTGGTTGCGACTAACAAGGACGGAAAAAAACGTAAACAAGAAAAAAAAAACCTCAAAAAAGAGGTGCAACACGAGGACTTCCCAGGAGGTCACCCATCCTAGTACTACTCTCGCCCAAGCACGCTTAACTGCGGAGTTCTGATGGGATCCGGTGCATTAGTGCTGGTATGATCGCACCTGCCAAGTATCGCACGATCAATGCATATATGGCTTCGGCAGCGTGTACAAGTTTTAACACTTAGGGAGACGCGTGCGAGGGCCCTGAGGTAGATGGAGTTTGGGTCCGAAAAAGCCGTCGTAAAAGTTAGTTCGAGTCGTGTAGGCGGTACTTTGGGACTTGGTTGCGACTAACAAGGACGGAAAAAAACGTAAACAAGAAAAAAAAACCTCAAAAAAGAGGTGCAACACGAGGACTTCCCAGGAGGTCACCCATCCTAGTACTACTCTCGCCCAAGCACCCTTAACTGCATAGTTCTGATGGGATCCGATGCATTAGTGCTGGTATGATCGCACCTGCCAAGTATCGCACGATCAATGCATATATGGCTTCGGCAGCGTGTACAAGTTTTAACACTTGGGGAGACGCGTGCGAGGGCCCTGAGGTAGATGGGGTTTGGGTCCGAAAAAGCCGTCGTAAAAGTTAGTTCGAGTCGTGTAGGCGGTACTTTGGGACTTGGTTGCGACTAACAACGACGAAAAAAAACGTAAACTAGAAAAAAAAACCCTCAAAAAAGAGGTGCAACACGAGGACTTCCCAGGAGGTCACCCATCCTAGTACTACTCTCGCCCAAGCACGCTTAAAGAGGTGCAACACGAGGACTTCCCAGGAGGTCACCCATCCTAGTACTACTCTCGCCCAAGCACGCTTAACTGTGGAGTTCTGATGGGATCCGGTGCATTAGTGCTGGTATGATCGCACCTGCCAAGTATCGCACGATCAATGCATATATGGCTTCGGCAGCGTGTACAAGTTTTAACACTTGGGGAGACGCGTGCGAGGGCCCTGAGGTAGATGGGGTTTGGGTCCGAAAAAGCCGTCGTAAAAGTTAGTTCGAGTCGTGTAGGCGGTACTTTGGGACTTGGTTGCGACTAACAAGGACGGAAAAAAACGTAAACAAGAAAAAAAAATCCTCAAAAAAGAGGTGCAACACGAGGACTTCCCAGGAGGTCAACCATCCTAGTACTACTCTCGCCCAAGCACGCTTAAAGAGGTGCAACACGAGGACTTCCCAGGAGGTCACCCATCCTAGTACTACTCTCGCCCAAGCACGCTTAACTGCGGAGTTCTGATGGGATCCGGTGCATTAGTGCTGGTATGATCGCACCTGCCAAGTATCGCACGATCAATGCATATATGGCTTCGGCAGCGTGTACAAGTTTTAACACTTGGGGAGACGCGTGCGAGGGCCCTGAGGTAGATGGGGTTTGGGTCCGAAAAAGCCGTCGTAAAAGTTAGTTCGAGTCGTGTAGGCGGTACTTTGGGACTTGGTTGCGACTAACAAGGACGGAAAAAAACGTAAACAAGAAAAAAAAAACCTAAAAAAAGAGGTGCAACACGAGGACTTCCCAGGAGGTCACGCATCCTAGTACTACTCTCGCTCAAGCACGCTTAACTGTGGAGTTCTGATGGGATCCGGTGCATTAGTCCTGGTATGATCGCACCTATCAAGTATTGCACGATCAATGCATATATGGCTTCGGCAGCGTGTACAAGTTTTAACACTTGGGGAGACGCGTGCGAGGGCCCTGAGGTAGATGGGGTTTGGGTCCGAAAAAGCCGTCGTAAAAGTTAGTTCGAGTCGTGTAGGCGGTACTTTGGGACTTGGTTGCGACTAACAAGGACGGAAAAAAACGTAAACAAGAAAAAAAAAACCTCAAAAAAGAGGTGCAACACGAGGACTTCCCAGGAGGTCACCCATCCTAGTACTACTCTCGCCCAAGCACGCTTCACTGCGGAGTTCTGATGGGATCCGGTGCATTAGTCCTGGTATGATCGCACCTATCAAGTATCGCACGATCAATGCATATATGGCTTCGGCAGCGTGTACAAGTTTTAACACTTGGGGAGACGCGTGCGAGGGCCCTGAGGTAGATGGGGTTTGGGTCCGAAAAAGCCGTCGTAAAAGTTAGTTCGAGTCGTGTAGGCGGTACTTTGGGACTTGGTTGCGACTAACAAGGACGGAAAAAAACGTAAACAAGAAAAAAAAAATCTCAAAAAAGAGGTGCAACACGAGGACTTCCCAGGAGGTCACCCATCCTAGTACTACTCTAGCCCAAGCACGCTTCACTGCGGAGTTCTGATGGGATCCGGTGCATTAGTGCTGGTATGATCGCACCTGCCAAGTATCGCACGATCAATGCATATATGGCTTCGGCAGCGTGTACAAGTTTTAACACTTGGGGAGACGCGTGCGAGGGCCCTGAGGTAGATGGGGTTTGGGTCCGAAAAAGCCGTCGTAAAAGTTAGTTCGAGTCGTGTAGGCGGTACTTTGGGACTTGGTTGCGACTAACAAGGACGGAAAAAAACGTAAACAAGAAAAAAAAAACCTCAAAAAAGAGGTGCAACACGAGGACTTCCCAGGAGGTCACCCATCCTAGTACTACTCTCGCCCAAGCACGCTTAGCTGTGGAGTTCTGATGGGATCCGGTGCATTAGTCCTGGTATGATCGCACCTATCAAGTATTGCACGATCAATGCATATATGGCTTCGGCAGCGTGTACAAGTTTTAACACTTGGGGAGACGCGTGCGAGGGCCCTGAGGTAGATGGGGTTTGGGTCCGAAAAAGCCGTCGTAAAAGTTAGTTCGAGTCGTGTAGGCGGTACTTTGGGACTTGGTTGCGACTAACAAGGACGGAAAAAAACGTAAACAAGAAAAAAAAAACCTCAATAAAGAGGTGCAACACGAGGACTTCCCAGGAGGTCACCCATCCTCGTACTAGTCTCGCCCAAGCACGCTTAACTGCGGATTTCTGATGGGATCCGGTGCATTAGTGCGGGTATGATCGCACCTGCCAAGTATCGCAGGATCAATGCATATATGGCTTCGGCAGCGTGTACAAGTTTTAACACTTGGGGAGACGCGTGCGAGGGCCCTGAGGTAGATGGGGTTTGGGTCCGAAAAAGCCGTCGTAAAAGTTAGTTCGAGTCGTGTAGGCGGTACTTTGGGACTTGGTTGCGACTAACAAGGACGGAAAAAAACGTAAACAAGAAAAAAAAAACCTCAAAAAAGAGGTGCAACACGAGGACCTCCCAGGAGGTCACCCATCCTAGTACTACTCTCGCCCAAGCACGCTTAACTGCGGAGTTCTGATGGGATCCGGTGCATTAGTGCTAGTATGATCGCACCTGCCAAGTATCGCACGATCAATGCATATATGGCTTCGGCAGCGTGTACAAGTTTTAACACTTAGGGAGACGCGTGCGAGGGCCCTGAGGTAGATGGGGTTTGGGTCCGAAAAAGCCGTCGTAAAAGTTAGTTCGAGTCGTGTAGGCGGTACTTTGGGACTTGGTTGCGACTAACAAGGACGTAAAAAAACGTAAACAAGAAAAAAAAAACCTCAAAAAGGAGGTGCAACACGAGCACTTCCCAGGAGGTCACCCATCCTAGTACTACTCTCGCCCAAGCACGCTTAGCTGCGGCGTTCTGATGGGATCCGGCGCATTAGTGCTGGTATGATCGCACCTGCCAAGTATCGCACGATCAATGCATATATGGCTTCGGCAGCGTGTACAAGTTTTAACACTTGGGGAGACGTGTGCGAGGGCCCTGAGGTAGATGGGGTTTGGGTCCGAAAAAGCCGTCGTAAAAGTTAGTTCGAGTCGTGTAGGCGGTACTTTGGGACTTGGTTGCGACTAACAAGGACGGAAAAAAACGTAAACAAGAAAAAAAAAACCTCAAAAAAGAGGTGCAACACGAGGAGTTCCCAGGAGGTCACCCATCCTAGTACTACTCTCGCCCAAGCACGCTTAACTGCGGATTTCTGATGGGATCCTGTGCATTAGTGCTGGTATGATCGCACCTGCATAGTATCGCACGATCAATGCATATATGGCTTCGGCAGCGTGTACAAGTTTTAACACTTGGGGAGACGCGTGCGAGGGCCCTGAGGTAGATGGGGTTTGGGTCCGAAAAAGCCGTCGTAAAACTTAGTTCGAGTCGTGTAGGCGGTACTTTGGGACATCGTTGCGACTAACAAGGACGGAAAAAAACGTAAACAAGAAAAAACAAAAACCTCAAAAAAGAGGTGCAACACGAGGACTTCCCAGGAGGTCACCCATCCTAGTACTACTCTCGCCCAAGCACGCTTAACTGCGGAGTTCTGATGGGATCCGGTGCATTACTGCTGGTATGATCGCACCTGCCAAGTATCGCACGATCAATGCATATATGGTTTCGGCAGCGTGTACAAGTTTTCACACTTGGGGAGACGCGTGCGAGGGCCCTGAGGTAGATGGGGTTTGGGTCCGAAAAAGCCGTCGTAAAAGTTAGTTCGAGTCGTGTAGGCGGTACTTTGGGACTTGGTTGCGACTAACAAGGACGGAAAAAAACGTAAACAAGAAAACAAAAACCTCAAAAAAGAGGTGCAACATGAGGACTTCCCAGGAGGTCACCCATCCTAGTACTACTCTCGCCCAAGCACGCTTAACTGCGGATTTCTGATGGGATCCGGTGCATTAGTGCTGGTATGATCGCACCTGCCAAGTATCGCACGATCAATGCATATATGGCTTCGGCAGCGTGTACAAGTTTTAACACTTGGGGAGACGCGTGCGAGGGCCCTGAGGTAGATGGGGTTTGGGTCCGAAAAAGCCGTCGTAAAAGTTAGTTCGAGTCGTGTAGGCGGTACTTTGGGACTTGGTTGCGACTAACAAGGACGGAAAAAAACGTAAACAAGAAAAAAAAAACCTTAAAAAAGAGGTGCAACACGAGGACTTCCCAGGAGGTCACCCATCCTAGTACTACTCTCGCCCAAGCACGCTTAACTGCGTAGTTCTGATGGGATCCGGTGCATTAGTGCTGGTATGATCGCACCTGCCAAGTATCGCACGATCAATGCATATATGGCTTCGGCAGCGTGTACAAGTTTTAACACTTGGGGAGACGCGTGCGAGGGCCCTGAGGTAGATGGGGTTTGGGTCCGAAAAAGCCGTCGTAAAAGTTAGTTCGAGTCGTGTAGGCGGTACTTTGGGACTTGGTTGCGACTAACAAGGACGGAAAAAAACGTAAACAAGAAAAAAAAAACCTAAAAAAAGAGGTGCAACACGAGGACTTCCCAGGAGGTCACGCATCCTAGTACTACTCTCGCTCAAGCACGCTTAACTGTGGAGTTCTGATGGGATCCGGTGCATTAGTCCTGGTATGATCGCACCTATCAAGTATTGCACGATCAATGCATATATGGCTTCGGCAGCGTGTACAAGTTTTAACACTTGGGGAGACGCGTGCGAGGGCCCTGAGGTAGATGGGGTTTGGGTCCGAAAAAGCCGTCGTAAAAGTTAGTTCGAGTCGTGTAGGCGGTACTTTGGGACTTGGTTGCGACTAACAAGGACGGAAAAAAACGTAAACAAGAAAAAAAAAACCTCAAAAAAGAGGTGCAACACGAGGACTTCCCAGGAGGTCACCCATCCTAGTACTACTCTCGCCCAAGCACGCTTCACTGCGGAGTTCTGATGGGATCCGGTGCATTAGTCCTGGTATGATCGCACCTATCAAGTATCGCACGATCAATGCATATATGGCTTCGGCAGCGTGTACAAGTTTTAACACTTGGGGAGACGCGTGCGAGGGCCCTGAGGTAGATGGGGTTTGGGTCCGAAAAAGCCGTCGTAAAAGTTAGTTCGAGTCGTGTAGGCGGTACTTTGGGACTTGGTTGCGACTAACAAGGACGGAAAAAAACGTAAACAAGAAAAAAAAAATCTCAAAAAAGAGGTGCAACACGAGGACTTCCCAGGAGGTCACCCATCCTAGTACTACTCTAGCCCAAGCACGCTTCACTGCGGAGTTCTGATGGGATCCGGTGCATTAGTGCTGGTATGATCGCACCTGCCAAGTATCGCACGATCAATGCATATATGGCTTCGGCAGCGTGTACAAGTTTTAACACTTGGGGAGACGCGTGCGAGGGCCCTGAGGTAGATGGGGTTTGGGTCCGAAAAAGCCGTCGTAAAAGTTAGTTCGAGTCGTGTAGGCGGTACTTTGGGACTTGGTTGCGACTAACAAGGACGGAAAAAAACGTAAACAAGAAAAAAAAAACCTCAAAAAAGAGGTGCAACACGAGGACTTCCCAGGAGGTCACCCATCCTAGTACTACTCTCGCCCAAGCACGCTTAGCTGTGGAGTTCTGATGGGATCCGGTGCATTAGTCCTGGTATGATCGCACCTATCAAGTATTGCACGATCAATGCATATATGGCTTCGGCAGCGTGTACAAGTTTTAACACTTGGGGAGACGCGTGCGAGGGCCCTGAGGTAGATGGGGTTTGGGTCCGAAAAAGCCGTCGTAAAAGTTAGTTCGAGTCGTGTAGGCGGTACTTTGGGACTTGGTTGCGACTAACAAGGACGGAAAAAAACGTAAACAAGAAAAAAAAAACCTCAATAAAGAGGTGCAACACGAGGACTTCCCAGGAGGTCACCCATCCTCGTACTAGTCTCGCCCAAGCACGCTTAACTGCGGATTTCTGATGGGATCCGGTGCATTAGTGCGGGTATGATCGCACCTGCCAAGTATCGCAGGATCAATGCATATATGGCTTCGGCAGCGTGTACAAGTTTTAACACTTGGGGAGACGCGTGCGAGGGCCCTGAGGTAGATGGGGTTTGGGTCCGAAAAAGCCGTCGTAAAAGTTAGTTCGAGTCGTGTAGGCGGTACTTTGGGACTTGGTTGCGACTAACAAGGACGGAAAAAAACGTAAACAAGAAAAAAAAAACCTCAAAAAAGAGGTGCAACACGAGGACTTCCCAGGAGGTCACCCATCCTAGTACTACTCTCGCCCAAGCACGCTTAGCTGTGGAGTTCTGATGGGATCCGGTGCATTAGTCCTGGTATGATCGCACCTATCAAGTATTGCACGATCAATGCATATATGGCTTCGGCAGCGTGTACAAGTTTTAACACTTGGGGAGACGCGTGCGAGGGCCCTGAGGTAGATGGGGTTTGGGTCCGAAAAAGCCGTCGTAAAAGTTAGTTCGAGTCGTGTAGGCGGTACTTTGGGACTTGGTTGCGACTAACAAGGACGGAAAAAAACGTAAACAAGAAAAAAAAAACCTCAAAAAAGAGGTGCAACACGAGGACCTCCCAGGAGGTCACCCATCCTAGTACTACTCTCGCCCAAGCACGCTTAACTGCGGAGTTCTGATGGGATCCGGTGCATTAGTGCTAGTATGATCGCACCTGCCAAGTATCGCACGATCAATGCATATATGGCTTCGGCAGCGTGTACAAGTTTTAACACTTAGGGAGACGCGTGCGAGGGCCCTGAGGTAGATGGGGTTTGGGTCCGAAAAAGCCGTCGTAAAAGTTAGTTCGAGTCGTGTAGGCGGTACTTTGGGACTTGGTTGCGACTAACAAGGACGTAAAAAAACGTAAACAAGAAAAAAAAAACCTCAAAAAGGAGGTGCAACACGAGCACTTCCCAGGAGGTCACCCATCCTAGTACTACTCTCGCCCAAGCACGCTTAGCTGCGGCGTTCTGATGGGATCCGGCGCATTAGTGCTGGTATGATCGCACCTGCCAAGTATCGCACGATCAATGCATATATGGCTTCGGCAGCGTGTACAAGTTTTAACACTTGGGGAGATGTGTGCGAGGGCCCTGAGGTAGATGGGGTTTGGGTCCGAAAAAGCCGTCGTAAAAGTTAGTTCGAGTCGTGTAGGCGGTACTTTGGGACTTGGTTGCGACTAACAAGGACGGAAAAAAACGTAAACAAGAAAAAAAAAACCTCAAAAAAGAGGTGCAACACGAGGAGTTCCCAGGAGGTCACCCATCCTAGTACTACTCTCGCCCAAGCACGCTTAACTGCGGATTTCTGATGGGATCCTGTGCATTAGTGCTGGTATGATCGCACCTGCATAGTATCGCACGATCAATGCATATATGGCTTCGGCAGCGTGTACAAGTTTTAACACTTGGGGAGACGCGTGCGAGGGCCCTGAGGTAGATGGGGTTTGGGTCCGAAAAAGCCGTCGTAAAACTTAGTTCGAGTCGTGTAGGCGGTACTTTGGGACATCGTTGCGACTAACAAGGACGGAAAAAAACGTAAACAAGAAAAAACAAAAACCTCAAAAAAGAGGTGCAACACGAGGACTTCCCAGGAGGTCACCCATCCTAGTACTACTCTCGCCCAAGCACGCTTAACTGCGGAGTTCTGATGGGATCCGGTGCATTACTGCTGGTATGATCGCACCTGCCAAGTATCGCACGATCAATGCATATATGGTTTCGGCAGCGTGTACAAGTTTTCACACTTGGGGAGACGCGTGCGAGGGCCCTGAGGTAGATGGGGTTTGGGTCCGAAAAAGCCGTCGTAAAAGTTAGTTCGAGTCGTGTAGGCGGTACTTTGGGACTTGGTTGCGACTAACAAGGACGGAAAAAAACGTAAACAAGAAAACAAAAACCTCAAAAAAGAGGTGCAACAGGAGGACTTCCCAGGAGGTCACCCATCCTAGTACTACTCTCGCCCAAGCACGCTTAACTGCGGATTTCTGATGGGATCCGGTGCATTAGTGCTGGTATGATCGCACCTGCCAAGTATCGCACGATCAATGCATATATGGCTTCGGCAGCGTGTACAAGTTTTAACACTTGGGGAGACGCGTGCGAGGGCCCTGAGGTAGATGGGGTTTGGGTCCGAAAAAGCCGTCGTAAAAGTTAGTTCGAGTCGTGTAGGCGGTACTTTGGGACTTGGTTGCGACTAACAAGGACGGAAAAAAACGTAAACAAGAAAAAAAAAACCTTAAAAAAGAGGTGCAACACGAGGACTTCCCAGGAGGTCACCCATCCTAGTACAACTCTCGCCCAAGCACGCTTAACTGCGGAGTTCTGATGGGATCCGGTGCATTAGTCCTGGTATGATCGCACCTATCAAGTATCGCACGATCAATGCATATATGGCTTCGGCAGCGTGTACAAGTTTTAACAGTTGGGGAGACGCGTGCGAGGGCCCTGAGGTAGATGGGGTTTGGGTCCGAAAAAGCCGTCGTAAAAGTTAGTTCGAGTCGTGTAGGCGGTACTTTGGGACTTGGTTGCGACTAACAAGGACGGAAAAAAACGTAAACAAGAAAAACAAAATCTCAAAAAAGAGGTGCAACACGAGGACTTCCCAGGAGGTCACCCATCCTAGTACTACTCTCGCCCAAGCACGCTTCACTGCGGAGTTCTGATGGGATCCGGTGCATTAGTGCTAGTATGATCGCACCTGCCAAGTATCGCACGATCAATGCATATATGGCTTCGGCAGCGTGTACAAGTTTTAACACTTGGGGAGACGCGTGCGAGGGCCCTGAGGTAGATGGGGTTTGGGTCCGAAAAAGCCGTCGTAAAAGTTAGTTCGAGTCGTGTAGGCGGTACTTTGGGACTTGGTTGCGACTAACAACGACGAAAAAAAACGTAAACTAGAAAAAAAAACCCTCAAAAAAGAGGTGCAACACGAGGACTTCCCAGGAGGTCACCCATCCTAGTACTACTCTCGCCCAAGCACGCTTAAAGAGGTGCAACACGAGGACTTCCCAGGAGGTCACCCATCCTAGTACTACTCTCGCCCAAGCACGCTTAACTGTGGAGTTCTGATGGGATCCGGTGCATTAGTGCTGGTATGATCGCACCTGCCAAGTATCGCACGATCAATGAGATATATGGCTTCGGCAGCGTGTACAAGTTTTAACACTTGGGGAGACGCGTGCGAGGGCCCTGAGGTAGATGGGGTTTGGGTCCGAAAAAGCCGTCGTAAAAGTTAGTTCGAGTCGTGTAGGCGGTACTTTGGGACTTGGTTGCGACTAACAAGGACGGAAAAAAACGTAAACAAGAAAAAAAAATCCTCAAAAAAGAGGTGCAACACGAGGACTTCCCAGGAGGTCAACCATCCTAGTACTACTCTCGCCCAAGCACGCTTAAAGAGGTGCAACACGAGGACTTCCCAGGAGGTCACCCATCCTAGTACTACTCTCGCCCAAGCACGCTTAACTGCGGAGTTCTGATGGGATCCGGTGCATTAGTGCTGGTATGATCGCACCTGCCAAGTATCGCACGATCAATGCATATATGGCTTCGGCAGCGTGTACAAGTTTTAACACTTGGGGAGACGCGTGCGAGGGCCCTGAGGTAGATGGGGTTTGGGTCCGAAAAAGCCGTCGTAAAAGTTAGTTCGAGTCGTGTAGGCGGTACTTTGGGACTTGGTTGCGACTAACAAGGACGGAAAAAAACGTAAACAAGAAAAAAAAAACCTAAAAAAAGAGGTGCAACACGAGGACTTCCCAGGAGGTCACGCATCCTAGTACTACTCTCGCTCAAGCACGCTTAACTGTGGAGTTCTGATGGGATCCGGTGCATTAGTCCTGGTATGATCGCACCTATCAAGTATTGCACGATCAATGCATATATGGCTTCGGCAGCGTGTACAAGTTTTAACACTTGGGGAGACGCGTGCGAGGGCCCTGAGGTAGATGGGGTTTGGGTCCGAAAAAGCCGTCGTAAAAGTTAGTTCGAGTCGTGTAGGCGGTACTTTGGGACTTGGTTGCGACTAACAAGGACGGAAAAAAACGTAAACAAGAAAAAAAAAACCTCAAAAAAGAGGTGCAACACGAGGACTTCCCAGGAGGTCACCCATCCTAGTACTACTCTCGCCCAAGCACGCTTCACTGCGGAGTTCTGATGGGATCCGGTGCATTAGTCCTGGTATGATCGCACCTATCAAGTATCGCACGATCAATGCATATATGGCTTCGGCAGCGTGTACAAGTTTTAACACTTGGGGAGACGCGTGCGAGGGCCCTGAGGTAGATGGGGTTTGGGTCCGAAAAAGCCGTCGTAAAAGTTAGTTCGAGTCGTGTAGGCGGTACTTTGGGACTTGGTTGCGACTAACAAGGACGGAAAAAAACGTAAACAAGAAAAAAAAAATCTCAAAAAAGAGGTGCAACACGAGGACTTCCCAGGAGGTCACCCATCCTAGTACTACTCTAGCCCAAGCACGCTTCACTGCGGAGTTCTGATGGGATCCGGTGCATTAGTGCTGGTATGATCGCACCTGCCAAGTATCGCACGATCAATGCATATATGGCTTCGGCAGCGTGTACAAGTTTTAACACTTGGGGAGACGCGTGCGAGGGCCCTGAGGTAGATGGGGTTTGGGTCCGAAAAAGCCGTCGTAAAAGTTAGTTCGAGTCGTGTAGGCGGTACTTTGGGACTTGGTTGCGACTAACAAGGACGGAAAAAAACGTAAACAAGAAAAAAAAAACCTCAAAAAAGAGGTGCAACACGAGGACTTCCCAGGAGGTCACCCATCCTAGTACTACTCTCGCCCAAGCACGCTTAGCTGTGGAGTTCTGATGGGATCCGGTGCATTAGTCCTGGTATGATCGCACCTATCAAGTATTGCACGATCAATGCATATATGGCTTCGGCAGCGTGTACAAGTTTTAACACTTGGGGAGACGCGTGCGAGGGCCCTGAGGTAGATGGGGTTTGGGTCCGAAAAAGCCGTCGTAAAAGTTAGTTCGAGTCGTGTAGGCGGTACTTTGGGACTTGGTTGCGACTAACAAGGACGGAAAAAAACGTAAACAAGAAAAAAAAAACCTCAATAAAGAGGTGCAACACGAGGACTTCCCAGGAGGTCACCCATCCTCGTACTAGTCTCGCCCAAGCACGCTTAACTGCGGATTTCTGATGGGATCCGGTGCATTAGTGCGGGTATGATCGCACCTGCCAAGTATCGCAGGATCAATGCATATATGGCTTCGGCAGCGTGTACAAGTTTTAACACTTGGGGAGACGCGTGCGAGGGCCCTGAGGTAGATGGGGTTTGGGTCCGAAAAAGCCGTCGTAAAAGTTAGTTCGAGTCGTGTAGGCGGTACTTTGGGACTTGGTTGCGACTAACAAGGACGGAAAAAAACGTAAACAAGAAAAAAAAAACCTCAAAAAAGAGGTGCAACACGAGGACCTCCCAGGAGGTCACCCATCCTAGTACTACTCTCGCCCAAGCACGCTTAACTGCGGAGTTCTGATGGGATCCGGTGCATTAGTGCTAGTATGATCGCACCTGCCAAGTATCGCACGATCAATGCATATATGGCTTCGGCAGCGTGTACAAGTTTTAACACTTAGGGAGACGCGTGCGAGGGCCCTGAGGTAGATGGGGTTTGGGTCCGAAAAAGCCGTCGTAAAAGTTAGTTCGAGTCGTGTAGGCGGTACTTTGGGACTTGGTTGCGACTAACAAGGACGTAAAAAAACGTAAACAAGAAAAAAAAAACCTCAAAAAGGAGGTGCAACACGAGCACTTCCCAGGAGGTCACCCATCCTAGTACTACTCTCGCCCAAGCACGCTTAGCTGCGGCGTTCTGATGGGATCCGGCGCATTAGTGCTGGTATGATCGCACCTGCCAAGTATCGCACGATCAATGCATATATGGCTTCGGCAGCGTGTACAAGTTTTAACACTTGGGGAGACGTGTGCGAGGGCCCTGAGGTAGATGGGGTTTGGGTCCGAAAAAGCCGTCGTAAAAGTTAGTTCGAGTCGTGTAGGCGGTACTTTGGGACTTGGTTGCGACTAACAAGGACGGAAAAAAACGTAAACAAGAAAAAAAAAACCTCAAAAAAGAGGTGCAACACGAGGAGTTCCCAGGAGGTCACCCATCCTAGTACTACTCTCGCCCAAGCACGCTTAACTGCGGATTTCTGATGGGATCCTGTGCATTAGTGCTGGTATGATCGCACCTGCATAGTATCGCACGATCAATGCATATATGGCTTCGGCAGCGTGTACAAGTTTTAACACTTGGGGAGACGCGTGCGAGGGCCCTGAGGTAGATGGGGTTTGGGTCCGAAAAAGCCGTCGTAAAACTTAGTTCGAGTCGTGTAGGCGGTACTTTGGGACATCGTTGCGACTAACAAGGACGGAAAAAAACGTAAACAAGAAAAAACAAAAACCTCAAAAAAGAGGTGCAACACGAGGACTTCCCAGGAGGTCACCCATCCTAGTACTACTCTCGCCCAAGCACGCTTAACTGCGAAGTTCTGATGGGATCCGGTGCATTACTGCTGGTATGATCGCACCTGCCAAGTATCGCACGATCAATGCATATATGGTTTCGGCAGCGTGTACAAGTTTTCACACTTGGGGAGACGCGTGCGAGGGCCCTGAGGTAGATGGGGTTTGGGTCCGAAAAAGCCGTCGTAAAAGTTAGTTCGAGTCGTGTAGGCGGTACTTTGGGACTTGGTTGCGACTAACAAGGACGGAAAAAAATGTAAACAAGAAAACAAAAACCTCAAAAAAGAGGTGCAACATGAGGACTTCCCAGGAGGTCACCCATCCTAGTACTACTCTCGCCCAAGCACGCTTACCTGCGGATTTCTGATGGGATCCGGTGCATTAGTGCTGGTATGATCGCACCTGCCAAGTATCGCACGATCAATGCATATATGGCTTCGGCAGCGTGTACAAGTTTTAACACTTGGGGAGACGCGTGCGAGGGCCCTGAGGTAGATGGGGTTTGGGTCCGAAAAAGCCGTCGTAAAAGTTAGTTCGAGTCGTGTAGGCGGTACTTTGGGACTTGGTTGCGACTAACAAGGACGGAAAAAAACGTAAACAAGAAAAACAAAATCTCAAAAAAGAGGTGCAACACGAGGACTTCCCAGGAGGTCACCCATCCTAGTACAACTCTCGCCCAAGCACGCTTAACTGCGGAGTTCTGATGGGATCCGGTGCATTAGTCCTGGTATGATCGCACCTATCAAGTATCGCACGATCAATGCATATATGGCTTCGGCAGCGTGTACAAGTTTTAACAGTTGGGGAGACGCGTGCGAGGGCCCTGAGGTAGATGGGGTTTGGGTCCGAAAAAGCCGTCGTAAAAGTTAGTTCGAGTCGTGTAGGCGGTACTTTGGGACTTGGTTGCGACTAACAAGGACGGAAAAAAACGTAAACAAGAAAAAAAAATCCTCAAAAAAGAGGTGCAACACGAGGACTTCCCAGGAGGTCAACCATCCTAGTACTACTCTCGCCCAAGCACGCTTAAAGAGGTGCAACACGAGGACTTCCCAGGAGGTCACCCATCCTAGTACTACTCTCGCCCAAGCACGCTTAACTGCGGAGTTCTGATGGGATCCGGTGCATTAGTGCTGGTATGATCGCACCTGCCAAGTATCGCACGATCAATGCATATATGGCTTCGGCAGCGTGTACAAGTTTTAACACTTGGGGAGACGCGTGCGAGGGCCCTGAGGTAGATGGGGTTTGGGTCCGAAAAAGCCGTCGTAAAAGTTAGTTCGAGTCGTGTAGGCGGTACTTTGGGACTTGGTTGCGACTAACAAGGACGGAAAAAAACGTAAACAAGAAAAAAAAAACCTAAAAAAAGAGGTGCAACACGAGGACTTCCCAGGAGGTCACGCATCCTAGTACTACTCTCGCTCAAGCACGCTTAACTGTGGAGTTCTGATGGGATCCGGTGCATTAGTCCTGGTATGATCGCACCTATCAAGTATTGCACGATCAATGCATATATGGCTTCGGCAGCGTGTACAAGTTTTAACACTTGGGGAGACGCGTGCGAGGGCCCTGAGGTAGATGGGGTTTGGGTCCGAAAAAGCCGTCGTAAAAGTTAGTTCGAGTCGTGTAGGCGGTACTTTGGGACTTGGTTGCGACTAACAAGGACGGAAAAAAACGTAAACAAGAAAAAAAAAACCTCAAAAAAGAGGTGCAACACGAGGACTTCCCAGGAGGTCACCCATCCTAGTACTACTCTCGCCCAAGCACGCTTCACTGCGGAGTTCTGATGGGATCCGGTGCATTAGTCCTGGTATGATCGCACCTATCAAGTATCGCACGATCAATGCATATATGGCTTCGGCAGCGTGTACAAGTTTTAACACTTGGGGAGACGCGTGCGAGGGCCCTGAGGTAGATGGGGTTTGGGTCCGAAAAAGCCGTCGTAAAAGTTAGTTCGAGTCGTGTAGGCGGTACTTTGGGACTTGGTTGCGACTAACAAGGACGGAAAAAAACGTAAACAAGAAAAAAAAAATCTCAAAAAAGAGGTGCAACACGAGGACTTCCCAGGAGGTCACCCATCCTAGTACTACTCTAGCCCAAGCACGCTTCACTGCGGAGTTCTGATGGGATCCGGTGCATTAGTGCTGGTATGATCGCACCTGCCAAGTATCGCACGATCAATGCATATATGGCTTCGGCAGCGTGTACAAGTTTTAACACTTGGGGAGACGCGTGCGAGGGCCCTGAGGTAGATGGGGTTTGGGTCCGAAAAAGCCGTCGTAAAAGTTAGTTCGAGTCGTGTAGGCGGTACTTTGGGACTTGGTTGCGACTAACAAGGACGGAAAAAAACGTAAACAAGAAAAAAAAAACCTCAAAAAAGAGGTGCAACACGAGGACTTCCCAGGAGGTCACCCATCCTAGTACTACTCTCGCCCAAGCACGCTTAGCTGTGGAGTTCTGATGGGATCCGGTGCATTAGTCCTGGTATGATCGCACCTATCAAGTATTGCACGATCAATGCATATATGGCTTCGGCAGCGTGTACAAGTTTTAACACTTGGGGAGACGCGTGCGAGGGCCCTGAGGTAGATGGGGTTTGGGTCCGAAAAAGCCGTCGTAAAAGTTAGTTCGAGTCGTGTAGGCGGTACTTTGGGACTTGGTTGCGACTAACAAGGACGGAAAAAAACGTAAACAAGAAAAAAAAAACCTCAATAAAGAGGTGCAACACGAGGACTTCCCAGGAGGTCACCCATCCTCGTACTAGTCTCGCCCAAGCACGCTTAACTGCGGATTTCTGATGGGATCCGGTGCATTAGTGCGGGTATGATCGCACCTGCCAAGTATCGCAGGATCAATGCATATATGGCTTCGGCAGCGTGTACAAGTTTTAACACTTGGGGAGACGCGTGCGAGGGCCCTGAGGTAGATGGGGTTTGGGTCCGAAAAAGCCGTCGTAAAAGTTAGTTCGAGTCGTGTAGGCGGTACTTTGGGACTTGGTTGCGACTAACAAGGACGGAAAAAAACGTAAACAAGAAAAAAAAAACCTCAAAAAAGAGGTGCAACACGAGGACCTCCCAGGAGGTCACCCATCCTAGTACTACTCTCGCCCAAGCACGCTTAACTGCGGAGTTCTGATGGGATCCGGTGCATTAGTGCTAGTATGATCGCACCTGCCAAGTATCGCACGATCAATGCATATATGGCTTCGGCAGCGTGTACAAGTTTTAACACTTAGGGAGACGCGTGCGAGGGCCCTGAGGTAGATGGGGTTTGGGTCCGAAAAAGCCGTCGTAAAAGTTAGTTCGAGTCGTGTAGGCGGTACTTTGGGACTTGGTTGCGACTAACAAGGACGTAAAAAAACGTAAACAAGAAAAAAAAAACCTCAAAAAGGAGGTGCAACACGAGCACTTCCCAGGAGGTCACCCATCCTAGTACTACTCTCGCCCAAGCACGCTTAGCTGCGGCGTTTGATGGGATCCGGCGCATTAGTGCTGGTATGATCGCACCTGCCAAGTATCGCACGATCAATGCATATATGGCTTCGGCAGCGTGTACAAGTTTTAACACTTGGGGAGACGTGTGCGAGGGCCCTGAGGTAGATGGGGTTTGGGTCCGAAAAAGCCGTCGTAAAAGTTAGTTCGAGTCGTGTAGGCGGTACTTTGGGACTTGGTTGCGACTAACAAGGACGGAAAAAAACGTAAACAAGAAAAAAAAAACCTCAAAAAAGAGGTGCAACACGAGGAGTTCCCAGGAGGTCACCCATCCTAGTACTACTCTCGCCCAAGCACGCTTAACTGCGGATTTCTGATGGGATCCTGTGCATTAGTGCTGGTATGATCGCACCTGCATAGTATCGCACGATCAATGCATATATGGCTTCGGCAGCGTGTACAAGTTTTAACACTTGGGGAGACGCGTGCGAGGGCCCTGAGGTAGATGGGGTTTGGGTCCGAAAAAGCCGTCGTAAAACTTAGTTCGAGTCGTGTAGGCGGTACTTTGGGACATCGTTGCGACTAACAAGGACGGAAAAAAACGTAAACAAGAAAAAACAAAAACCTCAAAAAAGAGGTGCAACACGAGGACTTCCCAGGAGGTCACCCATCCTAGTACTACTCTCGCCCAAGCACGCTTAACTGCGGAGTTCTGATGGGATCCGGTGCATTACTGCTGGTATGATCGCACCTGCCAAGTATCGCACGATCAATGCATATATGGTTTCGGCAGCGTGTACAAGTTTTCACACTTGGGGAGACGCGTGCGAGGGCCCTGAGGTAGATGGGGTTTGGGTCCGAAAAAGCCGTCGTAAAAGTTAGTTCGAGTCGTGTAGGCGGTACTTTGGGACTTGGTTGCGACTAACAAGGACGGAAAAAAACGTAAACAAGAAAAACAAAATCTCAAAAAAGAGGTGCAACACGAGGACTTCCCAGGAGGTCACCCATCCTAGTACTACTCTCGCCCAAGCACGCTTCACTGCGGAGTTCTGATGGGATCCGGTGCATTAGTCCTGGTATGATCGCACCTATCAAGTATCGCACGATCAATGCATATATGGCTTCGGCAGCGTGTACAAGTTTTAACAGTTGGGGAGACGCGTGCGAGGGCCCTGAGGTAGATGGGGTTTGGGTCCGAAAAAGCCGTCGTAAAAGTTAGTTCGAGTCGTGTAGGCGGTACTTTGGGACTTGGTTGCGACTAACAAGGACGGAAAAAAACGTAAACAAGAAAAAAAAATCCTCAAAAAAGAGGTGCAACACGAGGACTTCCCAGGAGGTCAACCATCCTAGTACTACTCTCGCCCAAGCACGCTTAAAGAGGTGCAACACGAGGACTTCCCAGGAGGTCACCCATCCTAGTACTACTCTCGCCCAAGCACGCTTAACTGCGGAGTTCTGATGGGATCCGGTGCATTAGTGCTGGTATGATCGCACCTGCCAAGTATCGCACGATCAATGCATATATGGCTTCGGCAGCGTGTACAAGTTTTAACACTTGGGGAGACGCGTGCGAGGGCCCTGAGGTAGATGGGGTTTGGGTCCGAAAAAGCCGTCGTAAAAGTTAGTTCGAGTCGTGTAGGCGGTACTTTGGGACTTGGTTGCGACTAACAAGGACGGAAAAAAACGTAAACAAGAAAAAAAAAACCTAAAAAAAGAGGTGCAACACGAGGACTTCCCAGGAGGTCACGCATCCTAGTACTACTCTCGCTCAAGCACGCTTAACTGTGGAGTTCTGATGGGATCCGGTGCATTAGTCCTGGTATGATCGCACCTATCAAGTATTGCACGATCAATGCATATATGGCTTCGGCAGCGTGTACAAGTTTTAACACTTGGGGAGACGCGTGCGAGGGCCCTGAGGTAGATGGGGTTTGGGTCCGAAAAAGCCGTCGTAAAAGTTAGTTCGAGTCGTGTAGGCGGTACTTTGGGACTTGGTTGCGACTAACAAGGACGGAAAAAAACGTAAACAAGAAAAAAAAAACCTCAAAAAAGAGGTGCAACACGAGGACTTCCCAGGAGGTCACCCATCCTAGTACTACTCTCGCCCAAGCACGCTTCACTGCGGAGTTCTGATGGGATCCGGTGCATTAGTCCTGGTATGATCGCACCTATCAAGTATCGCACGATCAATGCATATATGGCTTCGGCAGCGTGTACAAGTTTTAACACTTGGGGAGACGCGTGCGAGGGCCCTGAGGTAGATGGGGTTTGGGTCCGAAAAAGCCGTCGTAAAAGTTAGTTCGAGTCGTGTAGGCGGTACTTTGGGACTTGGTTGCGACTAACAAGGACGGAAAAAAACGTAAACAAGAAAAAAAAAATCTCAAAAAAGAGGTGCAACACGAGGACTTCCCAGGAGGTCACCCATCCTAGTACTACTCTAGCCCAAGCACGCTTCACTGCGGAGTTCTGATGGGATCCGGTGCATTAGTGCTGGTATGATCGCACCTGCCAAGTATCGCACGATCAATGCATATATGGCTTCGGCAGCGTGTACAAGTTTTAACACTTGGGGAGACGCGTGCGAGGGCCCTGAGGTAGATGGGGTTTGGGTCCGAAAAAGCCGTCGTAAAAGTTAGTTCGAGTCGTGTAGGCGGTACTTTGGGACTTGGTTGCGACTAACAAGGACGTAAAAAAACGTAAACAAGAAAAAAAAAACCTCAAAACGGAGGTGCAACACGAGCACTTCCCAGGAGGTCACCCATCCTAGTAATACTCTCGCCCAAGCACGCTTGGCTGCGGCGTTCTGATGGGATCCGGCGCATTAGTGCTGGTATGATCGCACCTGCCAAGTATCGCACGATCAATGCATATATGGCTTCGGCAGCGTGTACAAGTTTTAACACTTGGGGAGACGTGTGCGAGGGCCCTGAGGTAGATGGGGTTTGGGTCCGAAAAAGCCGTCGTAAAAGTTAGTTCGAGTCGTGTAGGCGGTACTTTGGGACTTGGTTGCGACTAACAAGGACGGAAAAAAACGTAAACAAGAAAAAAAAAACCTCAAAAAAGAGGTGCAACACGAGGAGTTCCCAGGAGGTCACCCATCCTAGTACTACTCTCGCCCAAGCACGCTTAACTGCGGATTTCTGATGGGATCCTGTGCATTAGTGCTGGTATGATCGCACCTGCATAGTATCGCACGATCAATGCATATATGGCTTCGGCAGCGTGTACAAGTTTTAACACTTGGGGAGACGCGTGCGAGGGCCCTGAGGTAGATGGGGTTTGGGTCCGAAAAAGCCGTCGTAAAACTTAGTTCGAGTCGTGTAGGCGGTACTTTGGGACATCGTTGCGACTAACAAGGACGGAAAAAAACGTAAACAAGAAAAAACAAAAACCTCAAAAAAGAGGTGCAACACGAGGACTTCCCAGGAGGTCACCCATCCTAGTACTACTCTCGCCCAAGCACGCTTAACTGCGGAGTTCTGATGGGATCCGGTGCATTACTGCTGGTATGATCGCACCTGCCAAGTATCGCACGATCAATGCATATATGGTTTCGGCAGCGTGTACAAGTTTTCACACTTGGGGAGACGCGTGCGAGGGCCCTGAGGTAGATGGGGTTTGGGTCCGAAAAAGCCGTCGTAAAAGTTAGTTCGAGTCGTGTAGGCGGTACTTTGGGACTTGGTTGCGACTAACAAGGACGGAAAAAAACGTAAACAAGAAAAACAAAATCTCAAAAAAGAGGTGCAACACGAGGACTTCCCAGGAGGTCACCCATCCTAGTACTACTCTCGCCCAAGCACGCTTCACTGCGGAGTTCTGATGGGATCCGGTGCATTAGTCCTGGTATGATCGCACCTATCAAGTATCGCACGATCAATGCATATATGGCTTCGGCAGCGTGTACAAGTTTTAACAGTTGGGGAGACGCGTGCGAGGGCCCTGAGGTAGATGGGGTTTGGGTCCGAAAAAGCCGTCGTAAAAGTTAGTTCGAGTCGTGTAGGCGGTACTTTGGGACTTGGTTGCGACTAACAAGGACGGAAAAAAACGTAAACAAGAAAAAAAAATCCTCAAAAAAGAGGTGCAACACGAGGACTTCCCAGGAGGTCAACCATCCTAGTACTACTCTCGCCCAAGCACGCTTAAAGAGGTGCAACACGAGGACTTCCCAGGAGGTCACCCATCCTAGTACTACTCTCGCCCAAGCACGCTTAACTGCGGAGTTCTGATGGGATCCGGTGCATTAGTGCTGGTATGATCGCACCTGCCAAGTATCGCACGATCAATGCATATATGGCTTCGGCAGCGTGTACAAGTTTTAACACTTGGGGAGACGCGTGCGAGGGCCCTGAGGTAGATGGGGTTTGGGTCCGAAAAAGCCGTCGTAAAAGTTAGTTCGAGTCGTGTAGGCGGTACTTTGGGACTTGGTTGCGACTAACAAGGACGGAAAAAAACGTAAACAAGAAAAAAAAAACCTAAAAAAAGAGGTGCAACACGAGGACTTCCCAGGAGGTCACGCATCCTAGTACTACTCTCGCTCAAGCACGCTTAACTGTGGAGTTCTGATGGGATCCGGTGCATTAGTCCTGGTATGATCGCACCTATCAAGTATTGCACGATCAATGCATATATGGCTTCGGCAGCGTGTACAAGTTTTAACACTTGGGGAGACGCGTGCGAGGGCCCTGAGGTAGATGGGGTTTGGGTCCGAAAAAGCCGTCGTAAAAGTTAGTTCGAGTCGTGTAGGCGGTACTTTGGGACTTGGTTGCGACTAACAAGGACGGAAAAAAACGTAAACAAGAAAAAAAAAACCTCAAAAAAGAGGTGCAACACGAGGACTTCCCAGGAGGTCACCCATCCTAGTACTACTCTCGCCCAAGCACGCTTCACTGCGGAGTTCTGATGGGATCCGGTGCATTAGTCCTGGTATGATCGCACCTATCAAGTATCGCACGATCAATGCATATATGGCTTCGGCAGCGTGTACAAGTTTTAACACTTGGGGAGACGCGTGCGAGGGCCCTGAGGTAGATGGGGTTTGGGTCCGAAAAAGCCATCGTAAAAGTTAGTTCGAGTCGTGTAGGCGGTACTTTGGGACTTGGTTGCGACTAACAAGGACGGAAAAAAACGTAAACAAGAAAAAAAAAATCTCAAAAAAGAGGTGCAACACGAGGACTTCCCAGGAGGTCACCCATCCTAGTACTACTCTAGCCCAAGCACGCTTCACTGCGGAGTTCTGATGGGATCCGGTGCATTAGTGCTGGTATGATCGCACCTGCCAAGTATCGCACGATCAATGCATATATGGCTTCGGCAGCGTGTACAAGTTTTAACACTTGGGGAGACGCGTGCGAGGGCCCTGAGGTAGATGGGGTTTGGGTCCGAAAAAGCCGTCGTAAAAGTTAGTTCGAGTCGTGTAGGCGGTACTTTGGGACTTGGTTGCGACTAACAAGGACGGAAAAAAACGTAAACAAGAAAAAAAAAACCTCAAAAAAGAGGTGCAACACGAGGACTTCCCAGGAGGTCACCCATCCTAGTACTACTCTCGCCCAAGCACGCTTAGCTGTGGAGTTCTGATGGGATCCGGTGCATTAGTCCTGGTATGATCGCACCTATCAAGTATTGCACGATCAATGCATATATGGCTTCGGCAGCGTGTACAAGTTTTAACACTTGGGGAGACGCGTGCGAGGGCCCTGAGGTAGATGGGGTTTGGGTCCGAAAAAGCCGTCGTAAAAGTTAGTTCGAGTCGTGTAGGCGGTACTTTGGGACTTGGTTGCGACTAACAAGGACGGAAAAAAACGTAAACAAGAAAAAAAAAACCTCAATAAAGAGGTGCAACACGAGGACTTCCCAGGAGGTCACCCATCCTCGTACTAGTCTCGCCCAAGCACGCTTAACTGCGGATTTCTGATGGGATCCGGTGCATTAGTGCGGGTATGATCGCACCTGCCAAGTATCGCAGGATCAATGCATATATGGCTTCGGCAGCGTGTACAAGTTTTAACACTTGGGGAGACGCGTGCGAGGGCCCTGAGGTAGATGGGGTTTGGGTCCGAAAAAGCCGTCGTAAAAGTTAGTTCGAGTCGTGTAGGCGGTACTTTGGGACTTGGTTGCGACTAACAAGGACGGAAAAAAACGTAAACAAGAAAAAAAAACCTCAAAAAAGAGGTGCAACACGAGGACCTCCCAGGAGGTCACCCATCCTAGTACTACTCTCGCCCAAGCACGCTTAACTGCGGAGTTCTGATGGGATCCGGTGCATTAGTGCTAGTATGATCGCACCTGCCAAGTATCGCACGATCAATGCATATATGGCTTCGGCAGCGTGTACAAGTTTTAACACTTAGGGAGACGCGTGCGAGGGCCCTGAGGTAGATGGGGTTTGGGTCCGAAAAAGCCGTCGTAAAAGTTAGTTCGAGTCGTGTAGGCGGTACTTTGGGACTTGGTTGCGACTAACAAGGACGTAAAAAAACGTAAACAAGAAAAAAAAAACCTCAAAAAGGAGGTGCAACACGAGCACTTCCCAGGAGGTCACCCATCCTAGTACTACTCTCGCCCAAGCACGCTTAGCTGCGGCGTTCTGATGGGATCCGGCGCATTAGTGCTGGTATGATCGCACCTGCCAAGTATCGCACGATCAATGCATATATGGCTTCGGCAGCGTGTACAAGTTTTAACACTTGGGGAGACGTGTGCGAGGGCCCTGAGGTAGATGGGGTTTGGGTCCGAAAAAGCCGTCGTAAAAGTTAGTTCGAGTCGTGTAGGCGGTACTTTGGGACTTGGTTGCGACTAACAAGGACGGAAAAAAACGTAAACAAGAAAAAAAAAACCTCAAAAAAGAGGTGCAACACGAGGAGTTCCCAGGAGGTCACCCATCCTAGTACTACTCTCGCCCAAGCACGCTTAACTGCGGATTTCTGATGGGATCCTGTGCATTAGTGCTGGTATGATCGCACCTGCATAGTATCGCACGATCAATGCATATATGGCTTCGGCAGCGTGTACAAGTTTTAACACTTGGGGAGACGCGTGCGAGGGCCCTGAGGTAGATGGGGTTTGGGTCCGAAAAAGCCGTCGTAAAACTTAGTTCGAGTCGTGTAGGCGGTACTTTGGGACATCGTTGCGACTAACAAGGACGGAAAAAAACGTAAACAAGAAAAAACAAAAACCTCAAAAAAGAGGTGCAACACGAGGACTTCCCAGGAGGTCACCCATCCTAGTACTACTCTCGCCCAAGCACGCTTAACTGCGGAGTTCTGATGGGATCCGGTGCATTACTGCTGGTATGATCGCACCTGCCAAGTATCGCACGATCAATGCATATATGGTTTCGGCAGCGTGTACAAGTTTTCACACTTGGGGAGACGCGTGCGAGGGCCCTGAGGTAGATGGGGTTTGGGTCCGAAAAAGCCGTCGTAAAAGTTAGTTCGAGTCGTGTAGGCGGTACTTTGGGACTTGGTTGCGACTAACAAGGACGGAAAAAAACGTAAACAAGAAAAACAAAATCTCAAAAAAGAGGTGCAACACGAGGACTTCCCAGGAGGTCACCCATCCTAGTACTACTCTCGCCCAAGCACGCTTCACTGCGGAGTTCTGATGGGATCCGGTGCATTAGTCCTGGTATGATCGCACCTATCAAGTATCGCACGATCAATGCATATATGGCTTCGGCAGCGTGTACAAGTTTTAACAGTTGGGGAGACGCGTGCGAGGGCCCTGAGGTAGATGGGGTTTGGGTCCGAAAAAGCCGTCGTAAAAGTTAGTTCGAGTCGTGTAGGCGGTACTTTGGGACTTGGTTGCGACTAACAAGGACGGAAAAAAACGTAAACAAGAAAAAAAAATCCTCAAAAAAGAGGTGCAACACGAGGACTTCCCAGGAGGTCAACCATCCTAGTACTACTCTCGCCCAAGCACGCTTAAAGAGGTGCAACACGAGGACTTCCCAGGAGGTCACCCATCCTAGTACTACTCTCGCCCAAGCACGCTTAACTGCGGAGTTCTGATGGGATCCGGTGCATTAGTGCTGGTATGATCGCACCTGCCAAGTATCGCACGATCAATGCATATATGGCTTCGGCAGCGTGTACAAGTTTTAACACTTGGGGAGACGCGTGCGAGGGCCCTGAGGTAGATGGGGTTTGGGTCCGAAAAAGCCGTCGTAAAAGTTAGTTCGAGTCGTGTAGGCGGTACTTTGGGACTTGGTTGCGACTAACAAGGACGGAAAAAAACGTAAACAAGAAAAAAAAAACCTAAAAAAAGAGGTGCAACACGAGGACTTCCCAGGAGGTCACGCATCCTAGTACTACTCTCGCTCAAGCACGCTTAACTGTGGAGTTCTGATGGGATCCGGTGCATTAGTCCTGGTATGATCGCACCTATCAAGTATTGCACGATCAATGCATATATGGCTTCGGCAGCGTGTACAAGTTTTAACACTTGGGGAGACGCGTGCGAGGGCCCTGAGGTAGATGGGGTTTGGGTCCGAAAAAGCCGTCGTAAAAGTTAGTTCGAGTCGTGTAGGCGGTACTTTGGGACTTGGTTGCGACTAACAAGGACGGAAAAAAACGTAAACAAGAAAAAAAAAACCTCAAAAAAGAGGTGCAACACGAGGACTTCCCAGGAGGTCACCCATCCTAGTACTACTCTCGCCCAAGCACGCTTCACTGCGGAGTTCTGATGGGATCCGGTGCATTAGTCCTGGTATGATCGCACCTATCAAGTATCGCACGATCAATGCATATATGGCTTCGGCAGCGTGTACAAGTTTTAACACTTGGGGAGACGCGTGCGAGGGCCCTGAGGTAGATGGGGTTTGGGTCCGAAAAAGCCGTCGTAAAAGTTAGTTCGAGTCGTGTAGGCGGTACTTTGGGACTTGGTTGCGACTAACAAGGACGGAAAAAAACGTAAACAAGAAAAAAAAAATCTCAAAAAAGAGGTGCAACACGAGGACTTCCCAGGAGGTCACCCATCCTAGTACTACTCTAGCCCAAGCACGCTTCACTGCGGAGTTCTGATGGGATCCGGTGCATTAGTGCTGGTATGATCGCACCTGCCAAGTATCGCACGATCAATGCATATATGGCTTCGGCAGCGTGTACAAGTTTTAACACTTGGGGAGACGCGTGCGAGGGCCCTGAGGTAGATGGGGTTTGGGTCCGAAAAAGCCGTCGTAAAAGTTAGTTCGAGTCGTGTAGGCGGTACTTTGGGACTTGGTTGCGACTAACAAGGACGGAAAAAAACGTAAACAAGAAAAAAAAAACCTCAAAAAAGAGGTGCAACACGAGGACTTCCCAGGAGGTCACCCATCCTAGTACTACTCTCGCCCAAGCACGCTTAGCTGTGGAGTTCTGATGGGATCCGGTGCATTAGTCCTGGTATGATCGCACCTATCAAGTATTGCACGATCAATGCATATATGGCTTCGGCAGCGTGTACAAGTTTTAACACTTGGGGAGACGCGTGCGAGGGCCCTGAGGTAGATGGGGTTTGGGTCCGAAAAAGCCGTCGTAAAAGTTAGTTCGAGTCGTGTAGGCGGTACTTTGGGACTTGGTTGCGACTAACAAGGACGGAAAAAAACGTAAACAAGAAAAAAAAAACCTCAATAAAGAGGTGCAACACGAGGACTTCCCAGGAGGTCACCCATCCTCGTACTAGTCTCGCCCAAGCACGCTTAACTGCGGATTTCTGATGGGATCCGGTGCATTAGTGCGGGTATGATCGCACCTGCCAAGTATCGCAGGATCAATGCATATATGGCTTCGGCAGCGTGTACAAGTTTTAACACTTGGGGAGACGCGTGCGAGGGCCCTGAGGTAGATGGGGTTTGGGTCCGAAAAAGCCGTCGTAAAAGTTAGTTCGAGTCGTGTAGGCGGTACTTTGGGACTTGGTTGCGACTAACAAGGACGGAAAAAAACGTAAACAAGAAAAAAAAAACCTCAAAAAAGAGGTGCAACACGAGGACCTCCCAGGAGGTCACCCATCCTAGTACTACTCTCGCCCAAGCACGCTTAACTGCGGAGTTCTGATGGGATCCGGTGCATTAGTGCTAGTATGATCGCACCTGCCAAGTATCGCACGATCAATGCATATATGGCTTCGGCAGCGTGTACAAGTTTTAACACTTAGGGAGACGCGTGCGAGGGCCCTGAGGTAGATGGGGTTTGGGTCCGAAAAAGCCGTCGTAAAAGTTAGTTCGAGTCGTGTAGGCGGTACTTTGGGACTTGGTTGCGACTAACAAGGACGTAAAAAAACGTAAACAAGAAAAAAAAAACCTCAAAAAGGAGGTGCAACACGAGCACTTCCCAGGAGGTCACCCATCCTAGTACTACTCTCGCCCAAGCACGCTTAGCTGCGGCGTTCTGATGGGATCCGGCGCATTAGTGCTGGTATGATCGCACCTGCCAAGTATCGCACGATCAATGCATATATGGCTTCGGCAGCGTGTACAAGTTTTAACACTTGGGGAGACGTGTGCGAGGGCCCTGAGGTAGATGGGGTTTGGGTCCGAAAAAGCCGTCGTAAAAGTTAGTTCGAGTCGTGTAGGCGGTACTTTGGGACTTGGTTGCGACTAACAAGGACGGAAAAAAACGTAAACAAGAAAAAAAAAACCTCAAAAAAGAGGTGCAACACGAGGAGTTCCCAGGAGGTCACCCATCCTAGTACTACTCTCGCCCAAGCACGCTTAACTGCGGATTTCTGATGGGATCCTGTGCATTAGTGCTGGTATGATCGCACCTGCATAGTATCGCACGATCAATGCATATATGGCTTCGGCAGCGTGTACAAGTTTTAACACTTGGGGAGACGCGTGCGAGGGCCCTGAGGTAGATGGGGTTTGGGTCCGAAAAAGCCGTCGTAAAACTTAGTTCGAGTCGTGTAGGCGGTACTTTGGGACATCGTTGCGACTAACAAGGACGGAAAAAAACGTAAACAAGAAAAAACAAAAACCTCAAAAAAGAGGTGCAACACGAGGACTTCCCAGGAGGTCACCCATCCTAGTACTACTCTCGCCCAAGCACGCTTAACTGCGGAGTTCTGATGGGATCCGGTGCATTACTGCTGGTATGATCGCACCTGCCAAGTATCGCACGATCAATGCATATATGGTTTCGGCAGCGTGTACAAGTTTTCACACTTGGGGAGACGCGTGCGAGGGCCCTGAGGTAGATGGGGTTTGGGTCCGAAAAAGCCGTCGTAAAAGTTAGTTCGAGTCGTGTAGGCGGTACTTTGGGACTTGGTTGCGACTAACAAGGACGGAAAAAAACGTAAACAAGAAAACAAAAACCTCAAAAAAGAGGTGCAACATGAGGACTTCCCAGGAGGTCACCCATCCTAGTACTACTCTCGCCCAAGCACGCTTAACTGCGGATTTCTGATGGGATCCGGTGCATTAGTGCTGGTATGATCGCACCTGCCAAGTATCGCACGATCAATGCATATATGGCTTCGGCAGCGTGTACAAGTTTTAACACTTGGGGAGACGCGTGCGAGGGCCCTGAGGTAGATGGGGTTTGGGTCCGAAAAAGCCGTCGTAAAAGTTAGTTCGAGTCGTGTAGGCGGTACTTTGGGACTTGGTTGCGACTAACAAGGACGGAAAAAAACGTAAACAAGAAAAAAAAAACCTTAAAAAAGAGGTGCAACACGAGGACTTCCCAGGAGGTCACCCATCCTAGTACAACTCTCGCCCAAGCACGCTTAACTGCGGAGTTCTGATGGGATCCGGTGCATTAGTCCTGGTATGATCGCACCTATGAAGTATCGCACGATCAATGCATATATGGCTTCGGCAGCGTGTACAAGTTTTAACAGTTGGGGAGACGCGTGCGAGGGCCCTGAGGTAGATGGGGTTTGGGTCCGAAAAAGCCGTCGTAAAAGTTAGTTCGAGTCGTGTAGGCGGTACTTTGGGACTTGGTTGCGACTAACAAGGACGGAAAAAAACGTAAACAAGAAAAACAAAATCTCAAAAAAGAGGTGCAACACGAGGACTTCCCAGGAGGTCACCCATCCTAGTACTACTCTCGCCCAAGCACGCTTCACTGCGGAGTTCTGATGGGATCCGGTGCATTAGTGCTAGTATGATCGCACCTGCCAAGTATCGCACGATCAATGCATATATGGCTTCGGCAGCGTGTACAAGTTTTAACACTTGGGGAGACGCGTGCGAGGGCCCTGAGGTAGATGGGGTTTGGGTCCGAAAAAGCCGTCGTAAAAGTTAGTTCGAGTCGTGTAGGCGGTACTTTGGGACTTGGTTGCGACTAACAAGGACGAAAAAAAACGTAAACAAGAAAAAAAAAACCTCAAAAAAGAGGTGCAACACGAGGACTTCCCAGGAGGTCACCCATCCTAGTACTACTCTCGCCCAAGCACGCTTCACTGCGGAGTTCTGATGGGATCCGGTGCATTAGTCCTGGTATGATCGCACCTATCAAGTATCGCACGATCAATGCATATATGGCTTCGGCAGCGTGTACAAGTTTTAACACTTGGGGAGACGCGTGCGAGGGCCCTGAGGTAGATGGGGTTTGGGTCCGAAAAAGCCGTCGTAAAAGTTAGTTCGAGTCGTGTAGGCGGTACTTTGGGACTTGGTTGCGACTAACAAGGACGGAAAAAAACGTAAACAAGAAAAAAAAAATCTCAAAAAAGAGGTGCAACACGAGGACTTCCCAGGAGGTCACCCATCCTAGTACTACTCTCGCCCAAGCACGCTTAACTGCGGAGTTCTGATGGGATCCGGTGCATTAGTGCTAGTATGATCGCACCTGCCAAGTATCGCACGATCAATGCATATATGGCTTCGGCAGCGTGTACAAGTTTTAACACTTGGGGAGACGCGTGCGAGGGCCCTGAGGTAGATGGGGTTTGGGTCCGAAAAAGCCGTCGTAAAAGTTAGTTCGAGTCGGGTAGGCGGTACTTTGGGACTTGGTTGCGACTAACAAGGACGGAAAAAAACGTAAACAAGAAAAAAAAAACCTCAAAAAAGAGGTGCAACACGAGGACTTCCCAGGAGGTCACCCATCCCAGTACTACTCTCGCCCAAGCACGCTTAACTGTGGAGTTCTGATGGGATCCGGTGCATTAGTCCTGGTATGATCGCACCTATCAAGTATTGCACGATCAATGCATATATGGCTTCGGCAGCGTGTACAAGTTTTAACACTTGGGGAGACGCGTGCGAGGGCCCTGAGGTAGATGGGGTTTGGGTCCGAAAAAGCCGTCGTAAAAGTTAGTTCGAGTCGTGTAGGCGGTACTTTGGGACTTGGTTGCGACTAACAAGGACGGAAAAAAACGTAAACAAGAAAAAAAAACCTCAAAAAAGAGGTGCAACACGAGGACTTCCCAGGAGGTCACCCATCCTAGTACTACTCTCGCCCAAGCACGCTTCACTGCGGAGTTCTGATGGGATCCGGTGCATTAGTGCTAGTATGATCGCTCCTGCCAAGTATCGCACGATCAATGCATATATGGCTTCGGCAGCGTGTACAAGTTTTAACACTTGGGGAGACGCGTGCGAGGGCCCTGAGGTAGATGGGGTTTGGGTCCGAAAAAGCCGTCGTAAAAGTTAGTTCGAGTCGTGTAGGCGGTACTTTGGGACTTGGTTGCGACTAACAAGGACGGAAAAAAACGTAAACAAGAAAAAAAAAAACCTCAAAAAAGAGGTGCAACACGAGGACTTCCCAGGAGGTCACCCATCCTAGTACTACTCTCGCCCAAGCACGCTTAACTGCGGATTTCTGATGGGATCCGGTGCATTAGTGCTGGTATGATCGCACCTGCCAAGTATCGCACGATCAATGCATATATGGCTTCGGCAGCGTGCACAAGTTTTAACACTTGGGGAGACGCGTGCGAGGGCCCTGAGGTAGATGGGGTTTGGGTCCGAAAAAGCCGTCGTAAAAGTTAGTTCGAGTCGTGTAGGCGGTACTTTGGGACTTGGTTGCGACTAACAAGGACGGAAAAAAACGAAAACAAGAAAAAAAAAACCTCAACAAAGAGGTGCAACACGAGGACTTCCCAGGAGGTCACCCATCCTAGTACTACTCTCGCCCAAGCACGCTTAACTGCGGATTTCTGATGGGATCCGGTGCATTAGTGCGGGTATGATCGCACCTGCCAAGTATCGCACGATCAATGCATATATGGCTTCGGCAGCGTGTACAAGTTTTAACACTTGGGGAGACGCGTGCGAGGGCCCTGAGGTAGATGGGGTTTGGGTCCGAAAAAGCCGTCGTAAAAGTTAGTTCGAGTCGTGTAGGCGGTACTTTGGGACTTGGTTGCGACTAACAAGGACGAAAAAAAACGTAAACAAGAAAAAAAAAACCTCAAAAAAGAGGTGCAACACGAGGACTTCCCAGGAGGTCACCCATCCTAGTACTACTCTCGCCCAAGCACGCTTCACTGCGGAGTTCTGATGGGATCCGGTGCATTAGTCCTGGTATGATCGCACCTATCAAGTATCGCACGATCAATGCATATATGGCTTCGGCAGCGTGTACAAGTTTTAACACTTGGGGAGACGCGTGCGAGGGCCCTGAGGTAGATGGGGTTTGGGTCCGAAAAAGCCGTCGTAAAAGTTAGTTCGAGTCGTGTAGGCGGTACTTTGGGACTTGGTTGCGACTAACAAGGACGGAAAAAAACGTAAACAAGAAAAAAAAAATCTCTAAAAAGAGGTGCAACACGAGGACTTCCCAGGAGGTCACCCATCCTAGTACTACTCTCGCCCAAGCACGCTTCACTGCGGAGTTCTGATGGGATCCGGTGCATTAGTGCTAGTATGATCGCACCTGCCAAGTATCGCACGATCAATGCATATATGGCTTCGGCAGCGTGTACAAGTTTTAACACTTGGGGAGACGCGTGCGAGGGCCCTGAGGTAGATGGGGTTTGGGTCCGAAAAAGCCGTCGTAAAAGTTAGTTCGAGTCGTGTAGGCGGTACTTTGGGACTTGGTTGCGACTAACAAGGACGGAAAAAAACGTAAACAAGAAAAAAAAAACCTCAAAAAAGAGGTGCAACACGAGGACTTCCCAGGAGGTCACCCATCCTAGTACTATTCTCGCCCAAGCACGCTTAACTGTGGAGTTCTGATGGGATCCGGTGCATTAGTCCTGGTATGATCGCACCTATCAAGTATTGCACGATCAATGCATATATGGCTTCGGCAGCGTGTACAAGTTTTAACACTTGGGGAGACGCGTGCGAGGGCCCTGAGGTAGATGGGGTTTGGGTCCGAAAAAGCCGTCGTAAAAGTTAGTTCGAGTCGTGTAGGCGGTACTTTGGGACTTGGTTGCGACTAACAAGGACGGAAAAAAACGTAAACAAGAAAAAAAAAACCTCAAAAAAGAGGTGCAACACGAGGACTTCCCAGGAGGTCACCCATCCTAGTACTACTCTCGCCCAAGCACGCTTCACTGCGGAGTTCTGATGGGATCCGGTGCATTAGTGCTAGTATGATCGCTCCTGCCAAGTATCGCACGATCAATGCATATATGGCTTCGGCAGCGTGTACAAGTTTTAACACTTGGGGAGACGCGTGCGAGGGCCCTGAGGTAGATGGGGTTTGGGTCCGAAAAAGCCGTCGTAAAAGTTAGTTCGAGTCGTGTAGGCGGTACTTTGGGACTTGGTTGCGACTAACAAGGACGGAAAAAAACGTAAACAAGAAAAAAAAAAACCTCAAAAAAGAGGTGCAACACGAGGACTTCCCAGGAGGTCACCCATCCTAGTACTACTCTCGCCCAAGCACGCTTAACTGCGGATTTCTGATGGGATCCGGTGCATTAGTGCTGGTATGATCGCACATGCCAAGTATCGCATGATCAATGCATATATGGCTTCGGCAGCGTGTACAAGTTTTAACACTTGGGGAGACGCGTGCGAGGGCCCTGAGGTAGATGGGGTTTGGGTCCGAAAAAGCCGTCGTAAAAGTTAGTTCGAGTCGTGTAGGCGGTACTTTGGGACTTGGTTGCGACTAACAAGGACGGAAAAAAACGTAAACAAGAAAAAAAAAATCTCAAAAAAGAGGTGCAACACGAGGACTTCCCAGGAGGTCACCCATCCTAGTACTACTCTCGCCCAAGCACGCTTCACTGCGGAGTTCTGATGGGATCCGGTGCATTAGTGCTAGTATGATCGCACCTGCCAAGTATCGCACGATCAATGCATATATGGCTTCGGCAGCGTGTACAAGTTTTAACACTTGGGGAGACGCGTGCGAGGGCCCTGAGGTAGATGGGGTTTGGGTCCGAAAAAGCCGTCGTAAAAGTTAGTTCGAGTCGTGTAGGCGGTACTTTGGGACTTGGTTGCGACTAACAAGGACGGAAAAAAACGTAAACAAGAAAAAAAAAACCTCAATAAAGAGGTGCAACACGAGGACTTCCCAGGAGGTCACCCATCCTCGTACTAGTCTCGCCCAAGCACGCTTAACTGCGGATTTCTGATGGGATCCGGTGCATTAGTGCGGGTATGATCGCACCTGCCAAGTATCGCACGATCAATGCATATATGGCTTCGGCAGCGTGTACAAGTTTTAACACTTGGGGAGACGCGTGCGAGGGCCCTGAGGTAGATGGGGTTTGGGTCCGAAAAAGCCGTCGTAAAAGTTAGTTCGAGTCGTGTAGGCGGTACTTTGGGACTTGGTTGCGACTAACAAGGACGGAAAAAAACGTAAACAAGAAAAAAAAAATCTCAAAAAAGAGGTGCAACACGAGGACTTCCCAGGAGGTCACCCATCCTAGTACTACTCTCGCCCAAGCACGCTTCACTGCGGAGTTCTGATGGGATCCGGTGCATTAGTGCTAGTATGATCGCACCTGCCAAGTATCGCACGATCAATGCATATATGGCTTCGGCAGCGTGTACAAGTTTTAACACTTGGGGAGACGCGTGCGAGGGCCCTGAGGTAGATGGGGTTTGGGTCCGAAAAAGCCGTCGTAAAAGTTAGTTCGAGTCGTGTAGGCGGTACTTTGGGACTTGGTTGCGACTAACAAGGACGGAAAAAAACGTAAACAAGAAAAAAAAAACCTCAATAAAGAGGTGCAACACGAGGACTTCCCAGGAGGTCACCCATCCTAGTACTACTCTCGCCCAAGCACGCTTAACTGCGGATTTCTGATGGGATCCGGTGCATTAGTGCTGGTATGATCGCACATGCCAAGTATCGCATGATCAATGCATATATGGCTTCGGCAGCGTGTACAAGTTTTAACACTTGGGGAGACGCGTGCGAGGGCCCTGAGGTAGATGGGGTTTGGGTCCGAAAAAGCCGTCGTAAAAGTTAGTTCGAGTCGTGTAGGCGGTACTTTGGGACTTGGTTGCGACTAACAAGGACGGAAAAAAACGTAAACAAGAAAAAAAAAACCTCAAAAAAGAGGTGCAACACGAGGACTTCCCAGGAGGTCACCCATCCTAGTACTACTCTCGCCCAAGCACGCTAAACTGCGGATTTCTGATGGGATCCGGTGCATTAGTGCTGGTATGATCGCACCTGCCAAGTATCGCACGATCAATGCATATATGGCTTCGGCAGCGTGTACAAGTTTTAACACTTGGGGAGACGCGTGCGAGGGCCCTGAGGTAGATGGGGTTTGGGTCCGAAAAAGCCGTCGTAAAAGTTAGTTCGAGTCGTGTAGGCGGTACTTTGGGACTTGGTTGCGACTAACAAGGACGGAAAAAAACGTAAACAAGAAAAAAAAAACCTCAAAAAAGAGGTGCAACACGAGGACTTCCCAGGAGGTCACCCATCCTAGTACTACTCTCGCCCAAGCACGCTTAACTGCGGATTTCTGATGGGATCCGGTGCATTAGTGCTGGTATGATCGCACCTGCCAAGTATCGCACGATCAATGCATATATGGCTTCGGCAGCGTGTACAAGTTTTAACACTTGGGGAGACGCGTGCGAGGGCCCTGAGGTAGATGGGGTTTGGGTCCGAAAAAGCCGTCGTAAAAGTTAGTTCGAGTCGTGTAGGCGGTACTTTGGGACTTGGTTGCGACTAACAAGGACGGAAAAAAACGTAAACAAGAAAAAAAAAAACTCAAAAAAGAGGTGCAACACGAGGACTTCCCAGGAGGTCACCCATCCTAGGACTACTCTCGCCCAAGCACGCTTAACTGCGGAGTTCTGATGGGATCCGGCGCATTAGTGCTAGTATGATTGCACCTGCCAAGTATCGCACGATCAATGTGATGAGAGGGTCGCACCTCCCAACAAAAGTTGTGCATCAAAGAATGCAGTATAGACTAGGAAGTGACTCCTAGGTCGTCTCTCAAGGACCAAATTGGGTTCAGTCTCAGATCACACACGGAAAAAGGGGGGGTTTGAAAGTGTTTTTTTTTTTTTTGATTTTAAATGAACTGAATTTAAAACTGGAAATTAAATACAACCATAACATAATTGAAAATGCGGAAAGAAATGTGGAAAACATAAAGACCGAACGATCTCTAAAGAAAGACGGAACAGTTTTACATTGAGACCGAACAGTATCTAAAGCAAGTGAGACAAGTGAAATGCAGGAAAGAAAACTTGAAACTGAACAATAAAAGTAAAACTGAACAGTAGAACTTAAAGCCGAACAAAGTAGACAACATAGTGACTGTAAACAATAAACTGAACAATGCAATAGATAAATATCCAAACACAATTAAAGCTATTAAAATGCAATGTTGAGCTCACAAATTAAATGCACATTGGAATAAAACTTTGAAATTGTAAAACAAAATCACCACCGATTTAAGTATCAACACAATATAAAGAGACTTTTTTAAGAGCTAAAACAAATTAAAAGACAAATCAAGGAAAATGCTTTTCTAAAAAAAATAAAAATCAAGTGCAGCCCGTGACAACACATTGATTGAAGCACGTCTCCAAAAATAAAAATGCTTTCATATATATATATATATATATATATATATATATATATATATATATATATATATATATATATATATATATATATATATATATATATATATATATATATATGAAATAAGGAAAGTTTTGTTCCTACGTGAATAAAAGAAATGAAACAACGTGTGTGCTTGATTTCTAGGAAAAGAAATGAATTAGCTTTACTTTGTGCTTCCGAGAGAAAAAAAAAGAAATTAGCCAACGTGTGCCTTCCACATTAAACCGTGCAGCTGTGTGCTTCCTGCTGCTCATCATTAATCACCGTTTGCGCCTCTCAAAAAAAAGTTGAAAGCATCCTGGTGGTGGAATAAAATGAAAAGAAATGTGTGCTTCCCAACACTGATCCGCTTCATCCAATACCGTGCAGTTGGCCCCCACTTTAGAAGAAGAAGAACCTGCCTACATTGCTAGTTTCCGTGGCCGAGAATCAAAACCAAAATAAAAAAAAAATACCTTTCTCCCTTCTATCCCAAGGCTGTAACCTCTCTTTTCAATAATAACTCAACACTTTTTCCATTGGCAAAAAGTAAATGCAGCACTCCAAAGCAAATGAAAAGAAAATTGAATCACCCCACACCAACGTTGTACGTAACCATAGCTAGAAAATTAAGTAATCAAATGAACGTGCTGCACCTCAAGAATTAATTTCTGCGCACCAAACCAAAATGAAAATCCTGTGTGCTACCCTTCTTCATTCAATAACAACGTTCCAAATAAGGTCAAGAAGCCCCCAAAAAAAAACGAGAGACCGAGAGTGTGTGTTTCAAAATGTGTGGCGGCTGCACTCTTCTAAGGGCCGTGTGTCCTTTTGTTTTAGGGTAGGGTCCACACAAATAAAACCCTAGGGTGCCAAGTCATTAATTTCTAATTTTGGGTCTAATCTAATTTACCAAAAATTGACCCAAAATATAAAAGTTGATTCAAAAATTCTAAACTACTGAATTACAATTTAATTAATTCAAAAGTGTCTGTGTGGAGAGTCTTGAATTTATTTGGCATTCTTCCTGGTGTCCCAAAATGTATTTCCGAAATTTTCCTGCACTTCAAAAATGCACTTAATCAGCTCAGAAAATCCAAATTAGCACAATTACAAATTTCCGACCAAATTAAGCAGAATTCGGAAAACGGGGAAATAACAAACAATTAAACACAATTCCCTGGTTTATTTAAGTGCAATAAACTAAATATAATTCAAGAAATAACGACTCATCAAAATAGACCACACTTAGTCTTTTGCACTCCTGGGCAAAACCAAAACGAAAACCAGGGAACTACTCAAACATCAGGGAGGTGACACAGACTCGACAGACAAACCACAAAGACTCCAAAACAGGAACAGAAACAGAATTACACAGTTCTCCAGGAATCTGGACCAAGAAAGGAAGTAGACAATATCCAACACAGAATCAATCAGAGAAAGCAGATACTCATGAAATCATCCAAGCAATTCAAGACATGGCAAAATGATCAATCAGCTCAAGAGGTGAATCAAAAATAACAAAACCTCACAGATGCACTATCAATGTTTCTCTCAAGTGTCTACGGTAAACAATGTCAACTCAATGCACCCAAGAAAGCAAACACAAACAAACTTGGCAAGCCTCTGATATCAACACTCAAGCACATATGCATGTTCAAATCAAAAGGTCTTTTCATGGTTGTAATGGGGCTAAGGACAAGGGAGGATATATCTGGATAAGAAGCTACAAACCATAAGGAACAGAGGAGCAATGGGGAACAAGTGTAAACACATTCAAACACACCCACAACCTCTAATTCCATCCTCTTCTTGACTCCATTATTCACAATTATTCACAAATTTTTTTTTTCACTATTTTTCTGCTTTCTTTTTTTTTTTCATCCTGTCTCTTTTCTTTTCTCTCTTTTCAAAACAAAACTGTAAAAGACAAGATACACGTATATTTACCAAAACAAAACAAGAAGAGGAACCAACTAGCCAACTCATCAAAATCCCCAAGAAGACCACACTTGTTCCCAAAACACTTCCAAAGCTCCAAAATTCCCTAAGGCTAATCATGGTTTTTCACTTAAGGCTAGTGTATGAGCTTCAAAACAAAGAAATGGGGAAAGTATAGGCTCAAAAGGGGTTTTCAAAGGATCAAAACAAGGTAAGCTTATTTGGCTAGAGAGGCTCAAAAACAAAACTGCATTTATCACTTCCAAACATGCATATCAATCAAGAATTATCAGCAAGAGTCAAGCCAAGGCATATGCGCAAGCAATCAAGAGACGTATCACACACAAGAAAGAACATAAAGTGGCTCAAATCTCACACAGGGTAATTGTCACAATCAATTCAACTCTCAAACATCATGATCATCTTCCAAGCAAAGAAAAGCAAGGAATCCAACATCTCAGAGTATCAATGAAGTGAAGTGAAAGACTAGTCTACAACTTAAACACAGTCCAGAAATCAAGAGAAACATGTAAAACTGTACACAAAACAAAACAAAAACTACCTAGAAAAGAAAAAATTTAACACGAAAAACGAAAACTAATGAAGAAAAATCAGAATCTCCCCCAATAGACCACACTTAAACTACACAGCGTCCTCAATGTGTCATAAGCATAAGATCGAAAATCAAAACAGTGAACAGATCATGGACAAGTGCAGTAAAAGTAGGGAAAGGGGGAGAAGAGAGAAAGAAAACTCCCCTGATCATGGTGGCAGTTGCCAATTTTGGACTTGCAGGGAGATGTCTTCCACCACAGTATCCAGCCAGGAAGTTTTGAGGAAAAATTGCTTCATCCTCCAAATCTGATCGAGCAGGGAAATGTCTTCCACAAGTGGATCTAAGAAGCAAAGATTGTTGATCAGCAGGTTCAGCAGGTGCCTACTGATGTTGAGGCTTTTGTGAGTGTTAGCACCTTTGTTTTCCACTGTGGGTGCATGTTGGTCAAATTCTTGTGTACCTCCTGCAATAGGGTTAGTGCAATGTGGCTCTACAGAAATTACATGCAGGGGTATAACACCCAATCCAAGTGTAACAGACTGAACCTCAGATACATCCTCAGAACATGAATCAATTTCAAAATCACAAGCAATATCAACGACAGACTCAGATTCATGTTCAATGCATGGAGAATAAACATTCGGATGTGACATCAAAAATTGGTTCTCATCATGCATAGAGGGAAAATTAAAATCAGACTCAACAACAATACAATCATCAGCATACTTCTCAACAACATAATCATCAACATAATCAAATTGAGGTATGCTAACCTCCTCTTCCTTGAAGATTGGAAGAGTGGTGGAAGCTGATGATGATCTACCTGGCTCAGAATTACTGCTTATACCTGCCTGCTCCTCAAAATACTCATCACTCTCCTCAGGTGCAAGAGTAGGGACATAGGATGATGGGAAAGTAGATGGCACAATAGTAAGTTCATGACTCTTCTCCCCATCTTCTATGTTGATGCCACTATCATCATCATCTGAAATCTGAACAGTCTGAAATGGTAACTCTGAATCTTGAGACTGTTCCTCAGTGAGTTGAGTGGCCATCTACCCTATCTGATCAGTCATACTCTGAATGGCAGCTCCTATTTCTTGCTGGAATTGCATGTTCTCTTGCCGAAATTGAAGGTTCTGCATGGTCATCTGCTCCAACAACTCTTGCAATGTAGGCTCAGAAGTAGAAGGCTGAGGAGTTGTTTCGGCAGAAGCATCATATTGCTGACTCTGATATTGCTGGACTGGTGGAGGCATGAAAGTACTCTGGAATGGTGGTTCTTGATATTGATGTTGTGGAGCATTGTACCATCCCAAGGTAGGGTCATTCCATCCAAGACCGTTGTCGTATCCATCTTGCACATGGGAGAATTTACTCAGAAATTTATGCTCAAGATCTTCCCATCTGGTAATGGATCCTGGAGGAAGAGAGTCTTTCCAATCTTTTGGTGCTCTTTCTAATGAGTGCGGGAATGCCCTTAAGAAAACTAGATCGTCCGGGACATTTGGAAGTTTCATTAAAGAGCAAATTCGATAAAACCTATCCAAATGTTCATGTGGGCATTCACCTGCAAGACCATAAAACTTGGGCAACAAATTCATCAGTCCAGTGGTGAGAACTAAATGATCACCATCCTCATTAGGTGGAACCGGCTCCCAAAGAGAGCTCTCAGAAATTTGAGGATGAGCCACAATGTTCTCAGCATAAAAATCAGCAGAATTACAATCAGAGTGACATGCAGAAGGAGAATCATGATCAGGGGCACTAGCAAAATAAGCAGTATTCACAAAATCAAAATAGGTAGACATGGAAAAAGAAGAATACTAAAAATCACAAAACAAATAAAACACAACACATTTATACATGCAACACGCACACAAAAAACAGAATATCACATCACAACACAAGACAAAACACAACACACACAAACACAACAAAAAGACCTAAGACTGAACCGTTGGTCCCCGGCAACGGCGCCATTTTGATGAGAGGGTCGCACCTCCCAACAAAAGTTGTGCATCAAAGAATGCAGTATAGACTAGGAAGTGACTCCTAGGTCGTCTCTCAAGGACCAAATTGGGTTCAGTCTCAGATCACACACGGAAAAAGGGGGGGTTTGAAAGTGTTTTTTTTTTATTTTAAATGAACTGAATTTAAAACTGGAAATTAAATACAACCATAACATAATTGAAAATGCGGAAAGAAATGTGGAAAACATAAAGACCGAACGATCTCTAAAGAAAGACGGAACAGTTTTACATTGAGACCGAACAGTATCTAAAGCAAGTGAGACAAGTGAAATGCAGGAAAGAAAACTTGAAACTGAACAATAAAAGTAAAACTGAACAGTAGAACTTAAAGCCGAACAAAGTAGACAACATAGTGACTGTAAACAATAAACTGAACAATGCAATAGATAAATATCCAAACACAATTAAAGCTATTAAAATGCAATGTTGAGCTGACAAATTAAATGCACATTGGAATAAAACTTTGAAATTGTAAAACAAAATCACCACCGATTTAAGCATCAACACAATATAAAGAGACTTTTTTAAGAGCTAAAACAAATTAAAAGACAAATCAAGGAAAATGCTTTTCTAAAAAAAATAAAAATCAAGTGCAGCCCGTGACAACACATTGATTGAAGCACGTCTCCAAAAATAAAAATGCTTTCAATATATATATATATATATATATATATATATATATATGAAATAAGGAAAGTTTTGTTCCTACGTGAATAAAAGAAATGAAACAACGTGTGTGCTTGATTTCTAGGAAAAGAAATGAATTAGCTTTACTTTGTGCTTCCGAGAGAAAAAAAAAAGAAATTAGCCAACGTGTGCCTTCCACATTAAACCGTGCAGCTGTGTGCTTCCTGCTGCTCATCATTAATCACCGTTTGCGCCTCTCAAAAAAAAGTTGAAAGCATCCTGGTGGTGGAATAAAATGAAAAGAAATGTGTGCTTCCCAACACTGATCCGCTTCATCCAATACCGTGCAGTTGGCCCCCACTTTAGAAGAAGAAGAACCTGCCTACATTGCTAGTTTCCGTGGCCGAGAATCAAAACCAAAATAAAAAAAAATACCTTTCTCCCTTCTATCCCAAGGCTGTAACCTCTCTTTTCAATAATAACTCAACACTTTTTCCATTGGCAAAAAGTAAATGCAGCACTCCAAAGCAAATGAAAAGAAAATTGAATCACCCCACACCAACGTTGTACGTAACCATAGCTAGAAAATTAAGTAATCAAATGAACGTGCTGCACCTCAAGAATTAATTTCTGCGCACCAAACCAAAATGAAAATCCTGTGTGCTACCCTTCTTCATTCAATAACAACGTTCCAAATAAGGTCAAGAAGCCCCCAAAAAAAAACGAGAGACCGAGAGTGTGTGTTTCAAAATGTGTGGCGGCTGCACTCTTCTAAGGGCCGTGTGTCCTTTTGTTTTAGGGTAGGGTCCACACAAATAAAATCCTAGGGTGCCAAGTCATTAATTTCTAATTTTGGGTCTAATCTAATTTACCAAAAATTGACCCAAAATATAAAAGTTGATTCAAAAATTCTAAACTACTGAATTACAATTTAATTAATTCAAAAGTGTCTATGTGGAGAGTCTTGAATTTATTTGGCATTCTTCCTGATGTCCCAAAATGTATTTCCGAAATTTTCCTGCACTTCAAAAATGCACTTAATCAGCTCAGAAAATCCAAATTAGCACAATTACAAATTTCCGACCAAATTAAGCAGAATTCGGAAAACGGGGAAATAACAAACAATTAAACACAATTCCCTGGTTTATTTAAGTGCAATAAACTAAATATAATTCAAGAAATAACGACTCATCACAATGCATATAAGGCTTCGGCAGCGTGTACAAGTTTTAACACTTGGGGAGACGCGTGCGAGGGCCCTGAGGTAGATGGGGTTTGGGTCCGAAAAAGCCGTCGTAAAAGTTAGTTCGAGTCGTGTAGGCGGTACTTTGGGACTTGGTTGCGACTAACAAGGACGGAAAAAAACGTAAACAAGAAAAAAAAACCTCAAAAAAGAGGTGCAACACGAGGACTTCCCAGGAGGTCACCCATCCTAGTACTACTCTCGCCCAAGCACGCTTAACTGCGGAGTTCTGATGGGATCCGGTGCATTAGTGCTGGTATGATCGCACCTACCAAGTATCGCACGATCAATGCATATATGGCTTCGGCCGCGTGTACAAGTTTTAACACTTGGGGAGACGCGTGCGAGGGCCCTGAGGTAGATGGGGTTTGGGTCCGAAAAAGCCGTCGTAAAAGTTAGTTCGAGTCGTGTAGGCGGTACTTTGGGACTTGGTTGCGACTAACAAGGACGGAAAAAAACGTAAACAAGAAAAAAAAAACCTCAAAAAAGAGGTGCAACACGAGGACTTCCCAGGAGGTCACCCATCCTAGTACTACTCTCGCCCAAGCACGCTTAACTGCGAAGTTCTGATGGGATCCGGTGCATTAGTGCTGGTATGATCGCACCAGCCAAGTATCGCACGATCAATGCATATATGGCTTCGGCAGCGTGTACAAGTTTTAACACTTGGGGAGACGCGTGCGAGGGCCCTGAGGTAGATGGGGTTTGGGTCCGAAAAAGCCGTCGTAAAAGTTAGTTCGAGTCGTGTAGGCGGTACTTTGGGACTTGGTTGCGACTAACAAGGACGGAAAAAAACGTAAACAACAAAAAAAAAACCTCAAAAAAGAGGTGCAACACGAGGACTTCCGAGGAGGTCACCCATGCTAGTACTACTCTCGCCCAAGCACGCTTAACTGCGGAGTTCTGATGGGATCCGGTGCATTAGTGCTGGTATGATCGCACCTGCCAAGTATCGCACGATCAATGCATATATGGCTTCGGCAGCGTGTACAAGTTTTAACACTTGGGGAGACGCGTGCGAGGGCCCTGAGGTAGATGGGGTTTGGGTCCGAAAAAGCCGTCGTAAAAGTTAGTTCGAGTCGTGTAGGCGGTACTTTGGGACTTGGTTGCGACTAACAAGGACGGAAAAAAACGTAAACAAGAAAAACAAAACCTCAAAAAAGAGGTGCAACACGAGGACTTCCCCCTCCTAGTACTACTCTCGCGCAAGCACGCTTAACTGCGGAGTTCTGATGGGATCCGGTGCATTAGTGCTGGTATGATCGCACCTGCCAAGTATCGCACGATCAATGCATATATGGCTTCGGCAGCGTGTACAAGTTTTAACACTTGGGGAGACGCGTGCGAGGGCCCTGAGGTAGGTGGGGTTTGGGTCCGAAAAAGCCGTCGTAAAAGTTAGTTCGAGTCGTGTAGGCGGTACTTTGGGACTTGGTTGCGACTAACAAGGACGGAAAAAAATGTAAACAAGAAAAAAAAAGCCTCAAAAAAGAGGTGCAATGATGGACAAATTTGTAAGCACCAAAATATGATGTCACAAACTTGTTTCACAATCGGCAAGTATGACCGAATCGTTCAAGTAATAAACTTGGTAAGACCAAGTATCGTTCTTCCCAAAGGACTCACGACCTAGTTTAGTTATGTGATTTGTTGATTAGCTAGGACTTACAAACGAAATATTTAGAGTTCAATATGCAAGACAGAAAATAAACATGTATGCATGAAGTTTGATCAATGGCAAAGACAAAAGATAAACACTTTCAATGAAATATATGAATGGATATGTTGTTGGGGGTCAATTTCATCTCATCCACTCTCATATATTTTAGGAATTCAACATTCAAATCACCATTGTTAATGCCACTCTCTAAAGTACCATTCTAGATGGCTTCTCCCTAATCACGAGTTCATACAATTCCTAGCATTCCTAATGATTAGTTCATGAGTGCAGGAGCTTAACGACAACCAATATAATATTGTCAGTATAATATTGGGAGAAATTCCCCGGATCTAGACTTTCCCGTACGTGTCCGTATCGACAAAACCAATAATCACGCATGGAATGAGTTAAACTATGCAAGCATTGAGCAAAGAGGAAAAACCCTAACTAATGATGAAAGAAAGCATAAGTCTTAATTAAAAGATGCAAGCAAAGATTCCATATATGAGAGCTTCAAGAGATTACATTGATTCCCCAACAAACATACAAGGTTTAGTTCACCATATTCATGGTGAACCTAGATGAATATCAATGAAAGAATGAAAGAATAAACCCAATAAAGGTGAAGAGGTAGCCTGAGCATCCAAGATCCTCCTTCAAAGGGGTGGAAGATAGAGTGTTTACTTCGTTTCTGCCAAAGATGACAACCCTAAGACATCTAGGTCTTTAAATAGGACATAAAAATAATAGAAAATGGGTCCAGGCCCAAACAGATCATAAAATCGCATAAAACTGGCCCAAAACTCGTTTGGTTGACTTTTTTCGTATTCTGGTTGACTGGTTGACTTTTTGGTTGACTGGTTGACTTTTCTGGTTGACTGGTTGACTTTTCAGCATTCCAATCATTCGGTACTTCAATTCTTCTTTCAAATCATTCAATTAGCCTACAAAATCAAGGGAATCTTGCACAAAACCATTAAATTCACTTTCAACTCTCTCCTTCTTCACTTCTTTCACTAAATTCACCTTAAAACCTGCACAAAAACACTGAAATCAAGCATAAACCTGTCCAGCTCTCTTATTTCATAACAGTTTTTCAACTGTTATCATGCAACACGAGGACTTCCCAGGAGGTCACCCATCCTAGTACTACTCTCGCCCAAGCACGATTAACTGCGGAGTTCTGATGGGATCCGGTGCATTAGTGCTGGTGTGATCGCACCTGCCTAGTATCGCACGATCAATGCATATATGGCTTCGGCAGCGTGTACAAGTTTTAACACTTGCGGAGACGCGTGCGAGGGCCCTGAGGTAGATGGGGTTTGGGTCCGAAAAAGCCGTCGTAAAAGTTAGTTCGAGTCGTGTAGGCGGTACTTTGGGACTTGGTTGCGACTAACAAGGACGGAAAAAAACGTAAACAAGAAAAAAAAACCTCAAAAAAGAGGTGCAAAACGAGGACTTCCCAGGAGGTCACCCATCCTAGTACTACTCTCGCCCAAGCACGCTTAACTGCGGAGTTCTGATGGGATCCGGTGCATTAGTGCTGGTATGATCGCACCTGCCAAGTATCGCACGATCAATGCATATATGGCTTCGGCAGCGTGTACAAGTTTTAACACTTGGGGAGACGCGTGCGAGGGCCCTGAGGTAGATGGGGTTTGGGTCCGAAAAAGCCGTCGTAAAAGTTAGTTCGAGTCGTGTAGGCGGTACTTTGGGACTTGGTTGCGACTAACAAGGACGGAAAAAAACGTAAACAAGAAAAAAAAAACCTCAAAAAAGAGGTGCAACACGAGGACTTCCCAGGAGGTCACCCATCCTAGTACTACTCTCGCCCAAGCACGCTTAACTGCGGAGTTCTGATGGGATCCGGTGCATTAGTGCTGGTATGATCGCACCTGCCAAGTATCGCACGATCAATGCATATATGGCTTCGGCAGCGTGTACAAGTTTTAACACTTGGGGAGACGCGTGCGAGGGCCCTGAGGTAGATGGGGTTTGGGTCCGAAAAAGCCGTCGTAAAAGTTAGTTCGAGTCGTGTAGGCGGTACTTTGGGACTTGGTTGCGACTAACAAGGACGGAAAAAAACGTAAACAAGAAAAAAAAAACCTCAAAAAAGAGGTGCAACACGAGGACTTCCTAGGAGGTCACCCATCCTAGTACTACTCTCGCCCAAGCACGCTTAACTGCGGAGTTCTGATGGGATCCGGTGCATTAGTGCTGGTATGATCGCACCTGCCAAGTATCGCACGATCAATGCATATATGGCTTCGGCAGCGTGTACAAGTTTTAACACTTGGGGAGACGCGTGCGAGGGCCCTGAGGTAGATGGGGTTTGGGTCCGAAAAAGCCGTCGTAAAAGTTAGTTCGAGTCGTGTAGGCGGTACTTTGGGACTTGGTTGCGACTAACAAGGACGGAAAAAAACGTAAACAAGAAAAAAAAAACCTCAAAAAAGAGGTGCAACACGAGGACTTCCCAGGAGGTCACCCATCCTAGTACTACTCTCGCCCAAGCACGCTTCACTGCGGAGTTCTGATGGGATCCGGTGCATTAGTGCTGGTATGATCGCACCTGCCAAGTATCGCACGATCAATGCATATATGGCTTCGGCAGCGTGTACAAGTTTTAACACTTGGGGAGACGCGTGCGAGGGCCCTGAGGTAGATGGGGTTTGGGTCCGAAAAAGCCGTCGTAAAAGTTAGTTCGAGTCGTGTAGGCGGTACTTTGGGACTTGGTTGCGACTAACAAGGACGGAAAAAAACGTAAACAAGAAAAAAAAAACCTCAAAAAAGAGGTGCAACACGAGGACTTCCCAGGAGGTCACCCATCCTAGTACTACTCTCGCCCAAGCACGCTTAGCTGCGGTGTTCTGATGGGATCCGGTGCATTAGTGCTGGTATGATCGCAGCTGCCAAGTATCGCACGATCAATGCATATATGGCTTCGGCAGCGTGTACAAGTTTTAACACTTGGGGAGACGCGTGCGAGGGCCCTGAGGTAGATGGGGTTTGGGTCCGAAAAAGCCGTCGTAAAAGTTAGTTCGAGTCGTGTAGGCGGTACTTTGGGACTTGGTTGCGACTAACAAGGACGGAAAAAAACGTAAACAAGAAAAAAAAAACCTCAAAAAAGAGGTGCAACACGGGGACTTCCCAGGAGGTCACCCATCCTAGTACTACGCACGCCCAAGCACGCTTAACTGCGGAGTTCTGATGGGATCCGGTGCATTAGTGCTGGTATGATCGCACCTGCCAAGTATCGCACGATCAATGCATATATGGCTTCGGCAGCGTGTACAAGTTTTAACACTTGGGGAGACGCGTGCGAGGGCCCTGAGGTAGATGGGGTTTGGGTCCGAAAAAGCCGTCGTAAAAGTTAGTTCGAGTCGTGTAGGCGGTACTTTGGGACTTGGTTGCGACTAACAAGGACGGAAAAAAACGTAAACAAGAAAAAAAAAACCTCAAAAAAGAGGTGCAACACGAGGACTTCCCAGGAGGTCACCCATCCTAGTACTACTCTCGCCCAAGCACGCTTAGCTGCGGAGTTCTGATGGGATCCGGTGCATTAGTGCTGGTATGATCGCAGCTGCCAAGTATCGCACGATCAATGCATATATGGCTTCGGCAGCGTGTACAAGTTTTAACACTTGGGGAGACGCGTGCGAGGGCCCTGAGGTAGATGGGGTTTGGGTCCGAAAAAGCCGTGGTAAAAGTTAGTTCGAGTCGTGTAGGCGGTACTTTGGGACTTGGTTGCGACTAACAAGGACGGAAAAAAACGTAAACAAGAAAAAAAAAACCTCAAAAAAGAGGTGCAACACGAGGACTTCCCAGGAGGTCACCCATCCTAGTACTACTCTCGCCCAAGCACGCTTAACTGCGGAGTTCTGATGGGATCCGGTGCATTAGTGCTGGTATGATCGCACCTGCCAAGTATCGCACGATCAATGCATATATGGCTTCGGGAGCGTGTACAAGTTTTAACACTTGGGGAGACACGTGCGAGGGCCCTGAGGTAGATGGGGTTTGGGTCCGAAAAAGCCGTCGTAAAAGTTAGTTCGAGTCGTGTAGGCGGTACTTTGGGACTTGGTTGCGACTAACAAGGACGGAAAAAAACGTAAACAAGAAAAAAAAAACCTCAAAAAAGAGGTGCAACACGAGGACTTCCCAGGAGGTCACCCATCCTAGTACTACTCTCGCCCAAGCACGCTTAACTGCGGAGTTCTGATGGGATCCGGTGCATTAGTGCTGGTATGATCGCACCTGCCAAGTATCGCACGATCAATGCATATATGGCTTCGGCAGCGTGTACAAGTTTTAACACTTGGGGAGACGCGTGCGAGGGCCCTGAGGTAGATGGGGTTTGGGTCCGAAAAAGCCGTCGTAAAAGTTAGTTCGAGTCGTGTAGGCGGTACTTTGGGACTTGGTTGCGACTAACAAGGACGGAAAAAAACGTAAACAAGAAAAAAAAAACCTCAAAAAAGAGGTGCAACACGGGGACTTCCCAGGAGGTCACCCATCCTAGTACTACGCACGCCCAAGCACGCTTAACTGCGGAGTTCTGATGGGATCCGGTGCATTAGTGCTGGTATGATCGCACCTGCCAAGTATCGCACGATCAATGCATATATGGCTTCGGCAGCGTGTACAAGTTTTAACACTTGGGGAGACGCGTGCGAGGGCCCTGAGGTAGATGGGGTTTGGGTCCGAAAAAGCCGTCGTAAAAGTTAGTTCGAGTCGTGTAGGCGGTACTTTGGGACTTGGTTGCGACTAACAAGGACGGAAAAAAACGTAAACAAGAAAAAAAAAACCTCAAAAAAGAGGTGCAACACGAGGACTTCCCAGGAGGTCACCCATCCTAGTACTACTCTCGCCCAAGCACGCTTAGCTGCGGAGTTCTGATGGGATCCGGTGCATTAGTGCTGGTATGATCGCAGCTGCCAAGTATCGCACGATCAATGCATATATGGCTTCGGCAGCGTGTACAAGTTTTAACACTTGGGGAGACGCGTGCGAGGGCCCTGAGGTAGATGGGGTTTGGGTCCGAAAAAGCCGTGGTAAAAGTTAGTTCGAGTCGTGTAGGCGGTACTTTGGGACTTGGTTGCGACTAACAAGGACGGAAAAAAACGTAAACAAGAAAAAAAAAACCTCAAAAAAGAGGTGCAACACGGGGACTTCCCAGGAGGTCACCCATCCTAGTACTACTCTCGCCCAAGCACGCTTAACTGCGGAGTTCTGAAGGGATCCGGTGCATTAGTGCTGGTATGATCGCACCTGCCAAGTATCGCACGATCAATGCATATATGGCTTCGGCAGCGTGTACAAGTTTTAACACTTGGGGAGACGCGTGCGAGGGCCCTGAGGTAGATGGGGTTTGGGTCCGAAAAAGCCGTCGTAAAAGTTAGTTCGAGTCGTGTAGGCGGTACTTTGGGACTTGGTTGCGACTAACAAGGACGGAAAAAAACGTAAACAAGAAAAAAAAAACATCAAGAAAGAGGTGCAACACGAGGACTTCCCAGGAGGTCACCCATCCTAGTACTACTCTCGCCCAAGCACGCTTAACTGCGGAGTTCTGATGGGATCCGGTGCATTAGTGCTGGTATGATCGCACCTGCCAAGTATCGCACGATCAATGCATATATGGCTTCGGCAGCGTGTACAAGTTTTAACACTTGGGGAGACGCGTGCGAGGGCCCTGAGGTAGATGGGGTTTGGGTCCGAAAAAGCCGTCGTAAAAGTTAGTTCGAGTCGTGTAGGCGGTACTTTGGGACTTGGTTGCGACTAACAAGGACGGAAAAAAACGTAAACAAGAAAAAAAAAACCTCAAAAAAGAGGTGCAACACGAGGACTTCCCAGGAGGTCACCCATCCTAGTACTACTCTCGCCCAAGCACGCTTAACTGCGGAGTTCTAATGGGATCCGGTGCATTAGTGCTGGTATGATCGCACCTGCCAAGTATCGCACGATCAATGCATATATGGCTTCGGCAGCGTGTACAAGTTTTAACACTTGGGGAGACGCGTGCGAGGGCCCTGAGGTAGATGGGGTTTGGGTCCGAAAAAGCCGTCGTAAAAGTTAGTTCGAGTCGTGTAGGCGGTACTTTGGGACTTGGTTGCGACTAACAAGGACGGAAAAAAACGTAAACAAGAAAAAAAAAACCTCAAAAAAGAGGTGCAACACGAGGACTTCCCAGGAGGTCACCCATCCTAGTACTACTCTCGCCCAAGCACGCTTAACTGCGGAGTTCTGATGGGATCCGGTGCATTAGTGCTGGTATGATCGCACCTGCCAAGTATCGCACGATCAATGCATATATGGCTTCGGCAGCGTGTACAAGTTTTAACACTTGGGGAGACGCGTGCGAGGGCCCTGAGGTAGATGGGGTTTGGGTCCGAAAAAGCCGTCGTAAAAGTTAGTTCGAGTCGTGTAGGCGGTACTTTGGGACTTGGTTGCGACTAACAAGGACGGAAAAAAACGTAAACAAGAAAAAAAAAACCTCAAAAAAGAGGTGCAACACGAGGACTTCCCAGGAGGTCACCCATCCTAGTACTACTCTCGCCCAAGCACGCTTAACTGCGGAGTTCTGATGGGATCCGGTGCATTAGTGCTGGTATGATCGCACCTGCCAAGTATCGCACGATCAATGCATATATGGCTTCGGGAGCGTGTACAAGTTTTAACACTTGGGGAGACACGTGCGAGGGCCCTGAGGTAGATGGGGTTTGGGTCCGAAAAAGCCGTCGTAAAAGTTAGTTCGAGTCGTGTAGGCGGTACTTTGGGACTTGGTTGCGACTAACAAGGACGGAAAAAAACGTAAACAAGAAAAAAAAAACCTCAAAAAAGAGGTGCAACACGAGGACTTCCCAGGAGGTCACCCATCCTAGTACTACTCTCGCCCAAGCACGCTTAACTGCGGAGTTCTGATGGGATCCGGTGCATTAGTGCTGGTATGATCGCACCTGCCAAGTATCGCACGATCAATGCATATATGGCTTCGGCAGCGTGTACAAGTTTTAACACTTGGGGAGACGCGTGCGAGGGCCCTGAGGTAGATGGGGTTTGGGTCCGAAAAAGCCGTCGTAAAAGTTAGTTCGAGTCGTGTAGGCGGTACTTTGGGACTTGGTTGCGACTAACAAGGACGGAAAAAAACGTAAACAAGAAAAAAAAAACCTCAAAAAAGAGGTGCAACACGGGGACTTCCCAGGAGGTCACCCATCCTAGTACTACGCACGCCCAAGCACGCTTAACTGCGGAGTTCTGATGGGATCCGGTGCATTAGTGCTGGTATGATCGCACCTGCCAAGTATCGCACGATCAATGCATATATGGCTTCGGCAGCGTGTACAAGTTTTAACACTTGGGGAGACGCGTGCGAGGGCCCTGAGGTAGATGGGGTTTGGGTCCGAAAAAGCCGTCGTAAAAGTTAGTTCGAGTCGTGTAGGCGGTACTTTGGGACTTGGTTGCGACTAACAAGGACGGAAAAAAACGTAAACAAGAAAAAAAAAACCTCAAAAAAGAGGTGCAACACGAGGACTTCCCAGGAGGTCACCCATCCTAGTACTACTCTCGCCCAAGCACGCTTAGCTGCGGAGTTCTGATGGGATCCGGTGCATTAGTGCTGGTATGATCGCAGCTGCCAAGTATCGCACGATCAATGCATATATGGCTTCGGCAGCGTGTACAAGTTTTAACACTTGGGGAGACGCGTGCGAGGGCCCTGAGGTAGATGGGGTTTGGGTCCGAAAAAGCCGTGGTAAAAGTTAGTTCGAGTCGTGTAGGCGGTACTTTGGGACTTGGTTGCGACTAACAAGGACGGAAAAAAACGTAAACAAGAAAAAAAAAACCTCAAAAAAGAGGTGCAACACGGGGACTTCCCAGGAGGTCACCCATCCTAGTACTACTCTCGCCCAAGCACGCTTAACTGCGGAGTTCTGAAGGGATCCGGTGCATTAGTGCTGGTATGATCGCACCTGCCAAGTATCGCACGATCAATGCATATATGGCTTCGGCAGCGTGTACAAGTTTTAACACTTGGGGAGACGCGTGCGAGGGCCCTGAGGTAGATGGGGTTTGGGTCCGAAAAAGCCGTCGTAAAAGTTAGTTCGAGTCGTGTAGGCGGTACTTTGGGACTTGGTTGCGACTAACAAGGACGGAAAAAAACGTAAACAAGAAAAAAAAAACATCAAGAAAGAGGTGCAACACGAGGACTTCCCAGGAGGTCACCCATCCTAGTACTACTCTCGCCCAAGCACGCTTAACTGCGGAGTTCTGATGGGATCCGGTGCATTAGTGCTGGTATGATCGCACCTGCCAAGTATCGCACGATCAATGCATATATGGCTTCGGCAGCGTGTACAAGTTTTAACACTTGGGGAGACGCGTGCGAGGGCCCTGAGGTAGATGGGGTTTGGGTCCGAAAAAGCCGTCGTAAAAGTTAGTTCGAGTCGTGTAGGCGGTACTTTGGGACTTGGTTGCGACTAACAAGGACGGAAAAAAACGTAAACAAGAAAAAAAAAACCTCAAAAAAGAGGTGCAACACGAGGACTTCCCAGGAGGTCACCCATCCTAGTACTACTCTCGCCCAAGCACGCTTAGCTGCGGAGTTCTGATGGGATCCGGTGCATTAGTGCTGGTATGATCGCAGCTGCCAAGTATCGCACGATCAATGCATATATGGCTTCGGCAGCGTGTACAAGTTTTAACACTTGGGGAGACGCGTGCGAGGGCCCTGAGGTAGATGGGGTTTGGGTCCGAAAAAGCCGTGGTAAAAGTTAGTTCGAGTCGTGTAGGCGGTACTTTGGGACTTGGTTGCGACTAACAAGGACGGAAAAAAACGTAAACAAGAAAAAAAAAACCTCAAAAAAGAGGTGCAACACGGGGACTTCCCAGGAGGTCACCCATCCTAGTACTACTCTCGCCCAAGCACGCTTAACTGCGGAGTTCTGAAGGGATCCGGTGCATTAGTGCTGGTATGATCGCACCTGCCAAGTATCGCACGATCAATGCATATATGGCTTCGGCAGCGTGTACAAGTTTTAACACTTGGGGAGACGCGTGCGAGGGCCCTGAGGTAGATGGGGTTTGGGTCCGAAAAAGCCGTCGTAAAAGTTAGTTCGAGTCGTGTAGGCGGTACTTTGGGACTTGGTTGCGACTAACAAGGACGGAAAAAAACGTAAACAAGAAAAAAAAAACATCAAGAAAGAGGTGCAACACGAGGACTTCCCAGGAGGTCACCCATCCTAGTACTACTCTCGCCCAAGCACGCTTAACTGCGGAGTTCTGATGGGATCCGGTGCATTAGTGCTGGTATGATCGCACCTGCCAAGTATCGCACGATCAATGCATATATGGCTTCGGCAGCGTGTACAAGTTTTAACACTTGGGGAGACGCGTGCGAGGGCCCTGAGGTAGATGGGGTTTGGGTCCGAAAAAGCCGTCGTAAAAGTTAGTTCGAGTCGTGTAGGCGGTACTTTGGGACTTGGTTGCGACTAACAAGGACGGAAAAAAACGTAAACAAGAAAAAAAAAACCTCAAAAAAGAGGTGCAACACGAGGACTTCCCAGGAGGTCACCCATCCTAGTACTACTCTCGCCCAAGCACGCTTAACTGCGGAGTTCTAATGGGATCCGGTGCATTAGTGCTGGTATGATCGCACCTGCCAAGTATCGCACGATCAATGCATATATGGCTTCGGCAGCGTGTACAAGTTTTAACACTTGGGGAGACGCGTGCGAGGGCCCTGAGGTAGATGGGGTTTGGGTCCGAAAAAGCCGTCGTAAAAGTTAGTTCGAGTCGTGTAGGCGGTACTTTGGGACTTGGTTGCGACTAACAAGGACGGAAAAAAACGTAAACAAGAAAAAAAAAACCTCAAAAAAGAGGTGCAACACGAGGACTTCCCAGGAGGTCACCCATCCTAGTACTACTCTCGCCCAAGCACGCTTAACTGCGGAGTTCTGATGGGATCCGGTGCATTAGTGCTGGTATGATCGCACCTGCCAAGTATCGCACGATCAATGCATATATGGCTTCGGCAGCGTGTACAAGTTTTAACACTTGGGGAGACGCGTGCGAGGGCCCTGAGGTAGATGGGGTTTGGGTCCGAAAAAGCCGTGGTAAAAGTTAGTTCGAGTCGTGTAGGCGGTACTTTGGGACTTGGTTGCGACTAACAAGGACGGAAAAAAACGTAAACAAGAAAAAAAAAACCTCAAAAAAGAGGTGCAACACGGGGACTTCCCAGGAGGTCACCCATCCTAGTACTACTCTCGCCCAAGCACGCTTAACTGCGGAGTTCTGAAGGGATCCGGTGCATTAGTGCTGGTATGATCGCACCTGCCAAGTATCGCACGATCAATGCATATATGGCTTCGGCAGCGTGTACAAGTTTTAACACTTGGGGAGACGCGTGCGAGGGCCCTGAGGTAGATGGGGTTTGGGTCCGAAAAAGCCGTCGTAAAAGTTAGTTCGAGTCGTGTAGGCGGTACTTTGGGACTTGGTTGCGACTAACAAGGACGGAAAAAAACGTAAACAAGAAAAAAAAAACCTCAAAAAAGAGGTGCAACACGAGGACTTCCCAGGAGGTCACCCATCCTAGTACTACTCTCGCCCAAGCACGCTTAACTGCGGAGTTCTGATGGGATCCGGTGCATTAGTGCTGGTATGATCGCACCTGCCAAGTATCGCACGATCAATGCATATATGGCTTCGGCAGCGTGTACAAGTTTTAACACTTGGGGAGACGCGTGCGAGGGCCCTGAGGTAGATGGGGTTTGGGTCCGAAAAAGCCGTGGTAAAAGTTAGTTCGAGTCGTGTAGGCGGTACTTTGGGACTTGGTTGCGACTAACAAGGACGGAAAAAAACGTAAACAAGAAAAAAAAAACCTCAAAAAAGAGGTGCAACACGGGGACTTCCCAGGAGGTCACCCATCCTAGTACTACTCTCGCCCAAGCACGCTTAACTGCGGAGTTCTGAAGGGATCCGGTGCATTAGTGCTGGTATGATCGCACCTGCCAAGTATCGCACGATCAATGCATATATGGCTTCGGCAGCGTGTACAAGTTTTAACACTTGGGGAGACGCGTGCGAGGGCCCTGAGGTAGATGGGGTTTGGGTCCGAAAAAGCCGTCGTAAAAGTTAGTTCGAGTCGTGTAGGCGGTACTTTGGGACTTGGTTGCGACTAACAAGGACGGAAAAAAACGTAAACAAGAAAAAAAAAACCTCAAAAAAGAGGTGCAACACGGGGACTTCCTAGGAGGTCACCCATCCTAGTACTACACTCGCCCAAGCACGCTTAACTGCAGAGTTCTGATGGGATCCGGTGCATTAGTGCTGGTATGATCGCACCTGCCAAGTATCGCACGATCAATGCATATATGGCTTCGGGAGCGTGTACAAGTTTTAACACTTGGGGAGACGCGTGCGAGGGCCCTGAGGTAGATGGGGTTTGGGTCCGAAAAAGCCGTCGTAAAAGTTAGTTCGAGTCGTGTAGGCGGTACTTTGGGACTTGGTTGCGACTAACAAGGACGGAAAAAAACGTAAACAAGAAAAAAAAAACCTCAAAAAAGAGGTGCAACACGAGGACTTCCCAGGAGGTCACCCATCCTAGTACTACTCCCGCCCAAGCACGCTTAACTGCGGAGTTCTGATGGGATCCGGTGCATTAGTGCTGGAATGATCGCACCTGCCAAGTATCGCACGATCAATGCATATATGGCTTCGGCAGCGTGTACAAGTTTTAACACTTGGGGAGACGCGTGCGAGGGCCCTGAGGTAGATGGGGTTTGGGTCCGAAAAAGCCGTCGTAAAAGTTAGTTCGAGTCGTGTAGGCGGTACTTTGGGACTTGGTTGCGACTAACAAGGACGGAAAAAAACGTAAACAAGAAAACAAAAACCTCAAAAAAGAGGTGCAACACGAGGACTTCCCAGGAGGTCACCCATCCTAGTACTACTCTCGCCCAAGCACGCTTAACTGCGGAGTTCTGATGGGATCCGGTGCATTAGTGCTGGTATGATCGCACCTGCCAAGTATCGCACGATCAATGCATATATGGCTTCGGCAGCGTGTACAAGTTTTAACACTTGGGGAGACGCGTGCGAGGGCCCTGAGGTAGATGGGGTTTGGGTCCGAAAAAGCCGTCGTAAAAGTTAGTTCGAGTCGTGTAGGCGGTACTTTGAGACTTGGTTGCGACTAACAAGGACGGAAAAAAACGTAAACAAGAAAAAAAAAACCACAAAAAAAAGGTGCAACACGAGGACTTCCCAGGAGGTCACCCATCCTAGTACTACTCTCGCCCAAGCACGCTTAACTGCGGAGTTCTAATGGGATCCGGTGCATTAGTGCTGGTATGATCGCACCTGCCAAGTATCGCACGATCAATGCATATATGGCTTCGGCAGCGTGTACAAGTTTTAACACTTGGGGAGACGCGTGCGAGGGCCCTGAGGTAGATGGGGTTTGGGTCCGAAAAAGCCGTCGTAAAAGTTAGTTCGAGTCGTGTAGGCGGTACTTTGGGACTTGGTTGCGACTAACAAGGACGGAAAAAAACGTAAACAAGAAAACAAAAACCTCAAAAAAGAGGTGCAACACGAGGACTTCCCAGGAGGTCACCCATCCTAGTACTACTCTCGCCCAAGCACGCTTAATTGCGGAGTTCTGATGGGATCCGGTGCATTAGTGCTGGTATGATCGCACCTGCCAAGTATCGCACGATCAATGCATATATGGCTTCGGCAGCGTGTACAAGTTTTAACACTTGGGGAGACGCGTGCGAGGGCCCTGAGGTAGATGGGGTTTGGGTCCGAAAAAGCCGTCGTAAAAGTTAGTTCGAGTCGTGTAGGCGGTACTTTGGGACTTGGTTGCGACTAACAAGGACGGAAAAAAACGTAAACAAGAAAAAAAAAACCTCAAAAAAGAGGTGCAACACGAGGACTTCCCAGGAGGTCACCCATCCCAGTACTACTCTCGCCCAAGCACGCTTAACTGCGGAGTTCTGATGGGATCCGGTGCATTAGTGCTGGTATGATCGCACCTGCCAAGTATCGCACGATCAATGCATATATGGCTTCGGCAGCGTGTACAAGTTTTAACACTTGGGGAGACGCGTGCGAGGGCCCTGAGGTAGATGGGGTTTGGGTCCGAAAAAGCCGTCGTAAAAGTTAGTTCGAGTCGTGTAGGCGGTACTTTGGGACTTGGTTGCGACTAACAAGGACGGAAAAAAACGTAAACAAGAAAAAAAAAACCTCAAAAAAGAGGTGCAACACGGGGACTTCCCAGGAGGTCACCCATCCTAGTACTACACTCGCCCAAGCACGCTTAACTGCAGAGTTCTGATGGGATCCGGTGCATTAGTGCTGGTATGATCGCACCTGCCAAGTATCGCACGATCAATGCATATATGGCTTCGGGAGCGTGTACAAGTTTTAACACTTGGGGAGACGCGTGCGAGGGCCCTGAGGTAGATGGGGTTTGGGTCCGAAAAAGCCGTCGTAAAAGTTAGTTCGAGTCATGTAGGCGGTACTTTGGGACTTGGTTGCGACTAACAAGGACGGAAAAAAACGTAAACAAGAAAAAAAAAACCTCAAAAAAGAGGTGCAACACGAGGACTTCCCAGGAGGTCACCCATCCTAGTACTACTCCCGCCCAAGCACGCTTAACTGCGGAGTTCTGATGGGATCCGGTGCATTAGTGCTGGTATGATCGCACCTGCCAAGTATCGCACGATCAATGCATATATGGCTTCGGCAGCGTGTACAAGTTTTAACACTTGGGGAGACGCGTGCGAGGGCCCTGAGGTAGATGGGGTTTGGGTCCGAAAAAGCCGTCGTAAAAGTTAGTTCGAGTCGTGTAGGCGGTACTTTGGGACTTGGTTGCGACTAACAAGGACGGAAAAAAACGTAAACAAGAAAACAAAAACCTCAAAAAAGAGGTGCAACACGAGGACTTCCCAGGAGGTCACCCATCCTAGTACTACTCTCGCCCAAGCACGCTTAACTGCGGAGTTCTGATGGGATCCGGTGCATTAGTGCTGGTATGATCGCACCTGCCAAGTATCGCACGATCAATGCATATATGGCTTCGGCAGCGTGTACAAGTTTTAACACTTGGGGAGACGCGTGCGAGGGCCCTGAGGTAGATGGGGTTTGGGTCCGAAAAAGCCGTCGTAAAAGTTAGTTCGAGTCGTGTAGGCGGTACTTTGAGACTTGGTTGCGACTAACAAGGACGGAAAAAAACGTAAACAAGAAAAAAAAAACCACAAAAAAAAGGTGCAACACGAGGACTTCCCAGGAGGTCACCCATCCTAGTACTACTCTCGCCCAAGCACGCTTAACTGCGGAGTTCTGATGGGATCCGGTGCATTAGTGCTGGTATGATCGCACCTGCCAAGTATCGCACGATCAATGCATATATGGCTTCGGCAGCGTGTACAAGTTTTAACACTTGGGGAGACGCGTGCGAGGGCCCTGAGGTAGATGGGGTTTGGGTCCGAAAAAGCCGTCGTAAAAGTTAGTTCGAGTCGTGTAGGCGGTACTTTGGGACTTGGTTGCGACTAACAAGGACGGAAAAAAACGTAAACAAGAAAAAAAAACCACAAAAAAGAGGTGCAACACGAGGACTTCCCAGGAGGTCACCCATCCTAGTACTACTCTCGCCCAAGCACGCTTAACTGCGGAGTTCTGATGGGATCCGGTGCATTAGTGCTGGTATGATCGCACCTGCCAAGTATCGCATGATCAATGCATATATGGCTTCGGCAGCGTGTACAAGTTTTAACACTTGGGGAGACGCGTGCGAGGGCCCTGAGGTAGATGGGGTTTGGGTCCGAAAAAGCCGTCGTAAAAGTTAGTTCGAGTCGTGTAGGCGGTACTTTGGGACTTGGTTGCGACTAAAAAGGACGGAAAAAAACGTAAACAAGAAAAAAAAACCTCAAAAAAGAGGTGCAACACGAGGACTTCCCAGGAGGTCACCCATCCTAGTACTACTCTCGCCCAAGCACGCTTAACTGCGGAGTTCTGATGGGATCCGGTGCATTAGTGCTGGTATGATCGCAACTGCCAAGTATCGCACGATCAATGCATATATGGCTTCGGCAGCGTGTACAAGTTTTAACACTTGGGGAGACGCGTGCGAGGGCCCTGAGGTAGATGGGGTTTGGGTCCGAAAAAGCCGTCGTAAAAGTTAGTTCGAGTCGTGTAGGCGGTACTTTGGGACTTGGTTGCGACTAACAAGGACGGAAAAAAACGTAAACAAGAAAAAAAAAACCTCAAAAAAGAGGTGCAACACGAGGACTTCCCACGAGGTCACCCATCCTAGTACTACTCTCGCCCAAGCACGCTTAACTGCGGAGTTCTGATGGGATCCGGTGCATTAGTGCTGGCATGACCGCACCTGCCAAGTATCGCACGATCAATGCATATATGGCTTCGGCAGCGTGTACAAGTTTTAACACTTGGGGAGACGCGTGCGAGGGCCCTGAGGTAGATGGGGTTTGGGTCCGAAAAAGCCGTCGTAAAAGTTAGTTCGAGTCGTGTAGGCGGTACTTTGGGACTTGGTTGCGACTAACAAGGACGGAAAAAAACGTAAACAAGAAAAAAAAAACCTCAAAAAAGAGGTGCAACACGAGGACTTCCCACGAGGTCACCCATCCTAGTACCACTCTCGCCCAAGCACGCTTAACTGCGGAGTTCTGATGGGATCCGGTGCATTAGTGCTGGCATGACCGCACCTGCCAAGTATCGCACGATCAATGCATATATGGCTTCGGCAGCGTGTACAAGTTTTAACACTTGGGGAGACGCGTGCGAGGGCCCTGAGGTAGATGGGGTTTGGGTCCGAAAAAGCCGTCGTAAAAGTTAGTTCGAGTCGTGTAGGCGGTACTTTGGGACTTGGTTGCGACTAACAAGGACGGAAAAAAACGTAAACAAGAAAAAAAAAACCTCAAAAAAGAGGTGCAACACGGGGACTTCCCAGGAGGTCACCCATCCTAGTACTACACTCGCCCAAGCACGCTTAACTGCAGAGTTCTGATGGGATCCGGTGCATTAGTGCTGGTATGATCGCACCTGCCAAGTATCGCACGATCAATGCATATATGGCTTCGGGAGCGTGTACAAGTTTTAACACTTGGGGAGACGCGTGCGAGGGCCCTGAGGTAGATGGGGTTTGGGTCCGAAAAAGCCGTCGTAAAAGTTAGTTCGAGTCGTGTAGGCGGTACTTTGGGACTTGGTTGCGACTAACAAGGACGGAAAAAAACGTAAACAAGAAAAAAAAAACCTCAAAAAAGAGGTGCAACACGAGGACTTCCCAGGAGGTCACCCATCCTAGTACTACTCCCGCCCAAGCACGCTTAACTGCGGAGTTCTGATGGGATCCGGTGCATTAGTGCTGGTATGATCGCACCTGCCAAGTATCGCACGATCAATGCATATATGGCTTCGGCAGCGTGTACAAGTTTTAACACTTGGGGAGACGCGTGCGAGGGCCCTGAGGTAGATGGGGTTTGGGTCCGAAAAAGCCGTCGTAAAAGTTAGTTCGAGTCGTGTAGGCGGTACTTTGGGACTTGGTTGCGACTAACAAGGACGGAAAAAAACGTAAACAAGAAAACAAAAACCTCAAAAAAGAGGTGCAACACGAGGACTTCCCAGGAGGTCACCCATCCTAGTACTACTCTCGCCCAAGCACGCTTAACTGCGGAGTTCTGATGGGATCCGGTGCATTAGTGCTGGTATGATCGCACCTGCCAAGTATCGCACGATCAATGCATATATGGCTTCGGCAGCGTGTACAAGTTTTAACACTTGGGGAGACGCGTGCGAGGGCCCTGAGGTAGATGGGGTTTGGGTCCGAAAAAGCCGTCGTAAAAGTTAGTTCGAGTCGTGTAGGCGGTACTTTGAGACTTGGTTGCGACTAACAAGGACGGAAAAAAACGTAAACAAGAAAAAAAAAACCACAAAAAAAAGGTGCAACACGAGGACTTCCCAGGAGGTCACCCATCCTAGTACTACTCTCGCCCAAGCACGCTTAACTGCGGAGTTCTGATGGGATCCGGTGCATTAGTGCTGGTATGATCGCACCTGCCAAGTATCGCACGATCAATGCATATATGGCTTCGGCAGCGTGTACAAGTTTTAACACTTGGGGAGACGCGTGCGAGGGCCCTGAGGTAGATGGGGTTTGGGTCCGAAAAAGCCGTCGTAAAAGTTAGTTCGAGTCGTGTAGGCGGTACTTTGGGACTTGGTTGCGACTAACAAGGACGGAAAAAAACGTAAACAAGAAAAAAAAACCACAAAAAAGAGGTGCAACACGAGGACTTCCCAGGAGGTCACCCATCCTAGTACTACTCTCGCCCAAGCACGCTTAACTGCGGAGTTCTGATGGGATCCGGTGCATTAGTGCTGGTATGATCGCACCTGCCAAGTATCGCATGATCAATGCATATATGGCTTCGGCAGCGTGTACAAGTTTTAACACTTGGGGAGACGCGTGCGAGGGCCCTGAGGTAGATGGGGTTTGGGTCCGAAAAAGCCGTCGTAAAAGTTAGTTCGAGTCGTGTAGGCGGTACTTTGGGACTTGGTTGCGACTAAAAAGGACGGAAAAAAACGTAAACAAGAAAAAAAAACCTCAAAAAAGAGGTGCAACACGAGGACTTCCCAGGAGGTCACCCATCCTAGTACTACTCTCGCCCAAGCACGCTTAACTGCGGAGTTCTGATGGGATCCGGTGCATTAGTGCTGGTATGATCGCAACTGCCAAGTATCGCACGATCAATGCATATATGGCTTCGGCAGCGTGTACAAGTTTTAACACTTGGGGAGACGCGTGCGAGGGCCCTGAGGTAGATGGGGTTTGGGTCCGAAAAAGCCGTCGTAAAAGTTAGTTCGAGTCGTGTAGGCGGTACTTTGGGACTTGGTTGCGACTAACAAGGACGGAAAAAAACGTAAACAAGAAAAAAAAAACCTCAAAAAAGAGGTGCAACACGAGGACTTCCCACGAGGTCACCCATCCTAGTACTACTCTCGCCCAAGCACGCTTAACTGCGGAGTTCTGATGGGATCCGGTGCATTAGTGCTAGTATGATCGCACCTGCCAAGTATCGCACGATCAATGCATATATGGCTTCGGCAGCGTGTACAAGTTTTAACACTTGGGGAGACGCGTGCGAGGGCCCTGAGGTAGATGGGGTTTGGGTCCGAAAAAGCCGTCGTAAAAGTTAGTTCGAGTCGTGTAGGCGGTACTTTGGGACTTGGTTGCGACTAACAAGGACGGAAAAAAACGTAAACAAGAAAAAAAAAACCACAAAAAAGAGGTGCAACACGAGGACTTCCCAGGAGGTCACCCATCCTAGTACTACTCTCGCCCAAGCACGCTTAACTGCGGAGTTCTGATGGGATCCGGTGCATTAGTGCTGGTATGATCGCACCTGCCAAGTATCGCACGATCAATGCATATATGGCTTCGGCAGCGTGTACAAGTTTTAACACTTGGGGAGACGCGTGCGAGGGCCCTGAGGTAGATGGGGTTTGGGTCCGAAAAAGCCGTCGTAAAAGTTAGTTCGAGTCGTGTAGGCGGTACTTTGGGACTTGGTTGCGACTAACAAGGACGGAAAAAAACGTAAACAAGAAAAAAAAAACCTCAAAAAAGAGGTGCAACACGGGGACTTCCCACGAGGTCACCCATCCTAGTACTACACTCGCCCAAGCACGCTTAACTGCGGAGTTCTGATGGGATCCGGTGCATTAGTGCTGGTATGATCGCACCTGCCAAGTATCGCACGATCAATGCATATATGGCTTCGGCAGCGTGTACAAGTTTTAACACTTGGGGAGACGCGTGCGAGGGCCCTGAGGTAGATGGGGTTTGGGTCCGAAAAAGCCGTCGTAAAAGTTAGTTCGAGTCGTGTAGGCGGTACTTTGGGACTTGGTTGCGACTAACAAGGACGGAAAAAAACGTAAACAAGAAAAAAAAAACCTCAAAAAAGAGGTGCAACACGAGGACTTCCCAGGAGGTCACCCATCCTAGTACTACTCTCGCCCAAGCACGCTTAACTGCGGAGTTCTGATGGGATCCGGTGCATTAGTGCTGGTATGATCGCACCTGCCAAGTATCGCACGATCAATGCATATATGGCTTCGGCAGCGTGTACAAGTTTTAACACTTGGGGAGACGCGTGCGAGGGCCCTGAGGTAGATGGGGTTTGGGTCCGAAAAAGCCGTCGTAAAAGTTAGTTCGAGTCGTGTAGGCGGTACTTTGGGACTTGGTTGCGACTAACAAGGACGGAAAAAAACGTAAACAAGAAAAAAAAAACCTCAAAAAAGAGGTGCAGCACGAGGACTTCCCAGGAGGTCACCCATCCTAGTACTACTCTCGCCCAAGCACGCTTAACTGCGGAGTTCTGATGGGATCCGGTGCATTAGTGCTGGTATGATCGCACCTGCCAAGTATTGCACGATCAATGCATATATGGCTTCGGCAGCGTGTACAAGTTTTAACACTTGGGGAGACGCGTGCGAGGGCCCTGAGGTAGATGGGGTTTGGGTCCGAAAAAGCCGTCGTAAAAGTTAGTTCGAGTCGTGTAGGCGGTACTTTGGGACTTGGTTGCGACTAACAAGGACGGAAAAAAACGTAAACAAGAAAAAAAAAACCTCAAAAAAGAGGTGCAACACGAGGACTTCCCAAGAGGTCACCCATCCTAGTACTACTCTCGCCCATGCACGCTTAACTGCGGAGTTCTGATGGGATCTGGTGCATTAGTGCTGGTATGATCGCAACTGCCAAGTATCGCACGATCAATGCATATATGGCTTCGGCAGCGTGTACAAGTTTTAACACTTGGGGAGACGCGTGCGAGGGCCCTGAGGTAGATGGGGTTTGGGTCCGAAAAAGCCGTCGTAAAAGTTAGTTCGAGTCGTGTAGGCGGTACTTTGGGACTTGGTTGCGACTAACAAGGACGGAAAAAAACGTAAACAAGAAAAAAAAAACCTCAAAAAAGAGGTGCAACACGAGGACTTCCCAGGAGGTCACCCATCCTAGTACTACTCTCGCCCAAGCACGCTTAACTGCGGAGTTCTGATGGGATCCGGTGCATTAGTGCTGGTATGATCGCACCTGCCAAGTATCGCACGATCAATGCATATATGGCTTCGGCAGCGTGTACAAGTTTTAACACTTGGGGAGACGCGTGCGAGGGCCCTGAGGTAGATGGGGTTTGGGTCCGAAAAAGCCGTCGTAAAAGTTAGTTCGAGTCGTGTAGGCGGTACTTTGGGACTTGGTTGCGACTAACAAGGACGGAAAAAAACGTAAACAAGAAAAAAAAAACCTCAAAAAAGAGGTGCAACACGAGGACTTCCCAGGAGGTCACCCATCCTAGCACTACTCTCGCCCAAGCACGCTTAACTGCGGAGTTCTGATGGGATCCGGTGCATTAGTGCTGGTATGATCGCACCTGCCAAGTATCGCACGATCAATGCATATATGGCTTCGGCAGCGTGTACAAGTTTTAACACTTGGGGAGACGCGTGCGAGGGCCCTGAGGTAGATGGGGTTTGGGTCCGAAAAAGCCGTCGTAAAAGTTAGTTCGAGTCGTGTAGGCGGTACTTTGGGACTTGGTTGCGACTAACAAGGACGGAAAAAAACGTAAACAAGAAAAAAAAAACCTCAAAAAAGAGGTGCAACACGAGGACTTCCCAGGAGGTCACCCATCCTAGTACTACTCTCGCCCAAGCACGCTTAACTGCGGAGTTCTGATGGGATCCGGTGCATTAGTGCTGGTATGATCGCACCTGCCAAGTATCGCACGATCAATGCATATATGGCTTCGGCAGCGTGTACAAGTTTTAACACTTGGGGAGACGCGTGCGAGGGCCCTGAGGTAGATGGGGTTTGGGTCCGAAAAAGCCGTCGTAAAAGTTAGTTCGAGTCGTGTAGGCGGTACTTTGGGACTTGGTTGCGACTAACAAGGACGGAAAAAAACGTAAACAAGAAAAAAAAAACCTCAAAAAAGAGGTGCAACACGAGGACTTCCCAGGAGGTCACCCATCCTAGTACTACTCTCGCCCAAGCACGCTTAACTGCGGAGTTCTGATGGGATCCGGTGCATTAGTGCTGGTATGATCGCTCCTGCAAAGTATCGCACGATCAATGCATATATGGCTTCGGCAGCGTGTACAAGTTTTAACACTTGGGGAGACGCGTGCGAGGGCCCTGAGGTAGATGGGGTTTGGGTCCGAAAAAGCCGTCGTAAAAGTTAGTTCGAGTCGTGTAGGCGGTACTTTGGGACTTGGTTGCGACTAACAAGGACGGAAAAAAACGTAAACAAGAAAAAAAAACCTCAAAAAAGAGGTGCAACACGAGGACTTCCCAGGAGGTCACCCATCCTAGTACTACTCTCGCCCAAGCACGCTTAACTGCGGAGTTCTGATGGGATCCGGTGCATTAGTGCTGGTATGATCGCACCTGCCAAGTATCGCACGATCAATGCATATATGGCTTCGGCAGCGTGTACAAGTTTTAACACTTGGGGAGACGCGTGCGAGGGCCCTGAGGTAGATGGGGTTTGGGTCCGAAAAAGCCGTGGTAAAAGTTAGTTCGAGTCGTGTAGGCGGTACTTTGGGACTTGGTTGCGACTAACAAGGACGGAAAAAAACGTAAACAAGAAAAACAAAACCACAAAAAAGAGGTGCAACACGAGGACTTCCCAGGAGGTCACCCATCCTAGTACTACTCTCGCCCAAGCACGCTTAACTGCGGAGTTCTGATGGGATCCGGTGCATTAGTGCTGGTATGATCGCACCTGCCAAGTATCGCACGATCAATGCATATATGGCTTCGGCAGCGTGTACAAGTTTTAACAGTGCAACACGAGGACTTCCCAGGAGGTCACCCATCCTAGTACTACTCTCGCCCAAGCACGCTTAACTGCGGAGTTCTGATGGGATCCGGTGCATTAGTGCTGGTATGATCGCACCTGCCAAGTATCGCACGATCAATGCATATATGGCTTCGGCAGCGTGTACAAGTTTTAACACTTGGGGAGACGCGTGCGAGGGCCCTGAGGTAGATGGGGTTTGGGTCCGAAAAAGCCGTCGTAAAAGTTAGTTCGAGTCGTGTAGGCGGTACTTTGGGACTTGGTTGCGACTAACAAGGACGGAAAAAAACGTAAACAAGAAAAAAAAACCTCAAAAAAGAGGTGCAACACGAGGACTTCCCAGGAGGTCACCCATCCTAGTACTACTCTCGCCCAAGCACGCTTAACTACGGAGTTCTGATGGGATCCGGTGCATTAGTGCTGGTATGATCGCACCTGCCAAGTATCGCACGATCAATGCATATATGGCTTCGGCAGCGTGTACAAGTTTTAACACTTGGGGAGACGCGTGCGAGGGCCCTGAGGTAGATGGGGTTTGGGTCCGAAAAAGCCGTCGTAAAAGTTAGTTCGAGTCGTGTAGGCGGTACTTTGGGACTTGGTTGCGACTAACAAGGACGGAAAAAAACGTAAACAAGAAAAAAAAAACCTCAAAAAAGAGGTGCAACACGAGGACTTCCCAGGAGGTCACCCATCCTAGTACTACTCTCGCCCAAGCACGCTTAACTGCGGAGTTCTGATGGGATCCGGTGCATTAGTGCTGGTATGATCGCACCTGCCAAGTATCGCACGATCAATGCATATATGGCTTCGGCAGCGTGTACAAGTTTTAACACTTGGGGAGACGCGTGCGAGGGCCCTGAGGTAGATGGGGTTTGGGTCCGAAAAAGCAGTCGTAAAAGTTAGTTCGAGTCGTGTAGGCGGTACTTTGGGACTTGGTTGCGACTAACAAGGACGGAAAAAAACGTAAACAAGAAAAAAAAAACCTCAAAAAAGAGGTGCAACACGAGGACTTCCCAGGAGGTCACCCATCCTAGTACTACTCTCGCCCAAGCACGCTTAACTGCGGAGTTCTGATGGGATCCGGTGCATTAGTGCTGGTATGATCGCACCTGCCAAGTATCGCACGATCAATGCATATATGGCTTCGGCAGCGTGTACAAGTTTTAACACTTGGGGAGACGAGTGCGAGGGCCCTGAGGTAGATGGGGTTTGGGTCCGAAAAAGTCGTCGTAAAAGTTAGTTCGAGTCGTGTAGGCGGTACTTTGGGACTTGGTTGCGACTAACAAGGACGGAAAAAAACGTAAACAAGAAAAAAAAAAACCTCAAAAAAGAGGTGCAACACGAGGACTTCCCAGGAGGTCACCCATCCTAGTACTACTCTCGCCCAAGCACGCTTAACTGCGGAGTTCTGATGGGATCCGGTGCATTAGTGCTGGTATGATCGCACCTGCCAAGTATCGCACGATCAATGCATATATGGCTTCGGCAGCGTGTACAAGTTTTAACACTTGGGGAGACGCGTGCGAGGGCCCTGAGGTAGATGGGGTTTGGGTCCGAAAAAGCCGTCGTAAAAGTTAGTTCGAGTCGTGTAGGCGGTACTTTGGGACTTGGTTGCGACTAACAAGGACGGAAAAAAACGTAAACAAGAAAAAAAAAACCTCAAAAAAGAGGTGCAACACGCGGACTTCCCAGGAGGTCACCCATCCTAGTACTACTCTCGCCCAAGCACGCTTAACTGCGGAGTTCTGATGGGATCCGGTGCATTAGTGCTGGTATGATCGCACCTGCCAAGTATCGCACGATCAATGCATATATGGCTTCGGCAGCGTGTACAAGTTTTAACACTTGGGGAGACGCGTGCGAGGGCCCTGAGGTAGATGGGGTTTGGGTCCGAAAAAGCCGTCGTAAAAGTTAGTTCGAGTCGTGTAGGCGGTACTTTGGGACTTGGTTGCGACTAACAAGGACGGAAAAAAACGTAAACAAGAAAAAAAAAACCTCAAAAAAGAGGTGCAACACAAGGACTTCCCAGGAGGTCACCCATCCTAGTACTACTCTCGCCCAAGCACGCTTAACTGCGGAGTTCCGATGGGATCCGGTGCATTAGTGCTGGTATGATCGCACCTGCCAAGTATCGCACGATCAATGCATATATGGCTTCGGCAGCGTGTACAAGTTTTAACACTTTGGGAGACGCGTGCGAGGGCCCTGAGGTAGATGGGGTTTGGGTCCGAAAAAGCCGTCGTAAAAGTTAGTTCGAGTCGTGTAGGCGGTACTTTGGGACTTGGTTGCGACTAACAAGGACGGAAAAAAACGTAAACAAGAAAAAAAAAACCTCAAGAAATAGGTGCAACACGAGGACTTCCCAGGAGGTCACCCATCCTAGTACTACTCTCGCCCAAGCACGCTTAACTGCGAAGTTCTGATGGGATCCGGTGCATTAGTGCTAGTATGATCGCACTTGCCAAGTATCGCACGATCAATGCATATATGGCTTCGGCAGCGTGTACAAGTTTTAACACTTGGGGAGACGCGTGCGAGGGCCCTGAGGTAGATGGGGTTTGGGTCCGAAAAAGCCGTCGTAAAAGTTAGTTCGAGTCGTGTAGGCGGTACTTTGGGACTTGGTTGCGACTAACAAGGACGGAAAAAAACGTAAACAAGAAAAAAAAACCTCAAAAAAGAGGTGCAACACGAGGACTTCCCAGGAGGTCACCCATCCTAGTACTACTCTCGCCCAAGCACGCTTAACTGCGGAGTTCTGATGGGATCCGGTGCATTAGTGCTGGTATGATCGCACCTGCCAAGTATCGCACGATCAATGCATATATGGCTTCGGCAGCGTGTACAAGTTTTAACACTTGGGGAGACGCGTGCGAGGGCCCTGAGGTAGATGGGGTTTGGGTCCGAAAAAGCCGTCGTAAAAGTTAGTTCGAGTCGTGTAGGCGGTACTTTGGGACTTGGTTGCGACTAACAAGGACGGAAAAAAACGTAAACAAGAAAAAAAAAACCTCAAAAAAGAGGTGCAACACGAGGACTTCCCAGGAGGTCACCCATCCTAGTACTACTCTTGCCCAAGCACGCTTAACTGCGGAGTTCTGATGGGATCCGGTGCATTAGTGCTGGTATGATCGCACCTGCCAAGTATCGCACGATCAATGCATATATGGCTTCGACAGCGTGTTCAAGTTTTAACACTTGGGGAGACGCGTGCGAGGGCCCTGAGGTAGATGGGGTTTGGGTCCGAAAAAGCCGTGGTAAAAGTTAGTTCGAGTCGTGTAGGCGGTACTTTGGGACTTGGTTGCGACTAACAAGGACGGAAAAAAACGTAAACAAGAAAAACAAAACCTCAAAAAAGAGGTGCAACACGAGGACTTCCCAGGAGATCACCCATCCTAGTACTACTCTCGCCCAAGCACGCTTAACTGCGGAGTTCTGATGGGATCCGGTGCATTAGTGCTGGTATGATCGCACCTGCCAAGTATCGCACGATCAATGCATATATGGCTTCGGCAGCGTGTACAAGTTTTAACAGTGCAACACGAGGACTTCCCAGGAGGTCACCCATCCTAGTACTACTCTCGCCCAAGCACGCTTAACTGCGGAGTTCTGATGGGATCCGGTGCATTAGTGCTGGTATGATCGCACCTGCCAAGTATCGCACGATCAATGCATATATGGCTTCGGCAGCGTGTACAAGTTTTAACATTTGGGGAGACGCGTGCGAGGGCCCTGAGGTAGATGGGGTTTGGGTCCGAAAAAGCCGTCGTAAAAGTTAGTTCGAGTCGTGTAGGCGGTACTTTGGGACTTGGTTGCGACTAACAAGGACGGAAAAAAACGTAAACAAGAAAAAAAAAACCTCAAAAAAGAGGTGCAACACGAGGACTTCCCAGGAGGTCACCCATCCTAGTACTACTCTCGCCCAAGCACGCTTAACTGCGGAGTTCTGATGGGATCCGGTGCATTAGTGCTAGTATGATCGCACCTGCCAAGTATCGCACGATCAATGCATATATGGCTTCGGCAGCGTGTACAAGTTTTAACACTTGGGGAGACGCGTGCGAGGGCCCTGAGGTAGATGGGGTTTGGGTCCGAAAAAGCCGTGGTAAAAGTTAGTTCGAGTCGTGTAGGCGGTACTTTGGGACTTGGTTGCGACTAACAAGGACGGAAAAAAATGTAAACAAGAAAAACAAAACCACAAAAAAGAGGTGCAACACGAGGACTTCCCAGGAGGTCACCCATCCTAGTACTACTCTCGCCCAAGCACGCTTAACTGCGGAGTTCTGATGGGATCCGGTGCATTAGTGCTGGTATGATCGCACCTGCCAAGTATCGCACGATCAATGCATATATGGCTTCGGCAGCGTGTACAAGTTTTAACAGTGCAACACGAGGACTTCCCAGGAGGTCACCCATCCTAGTACTACTCTCGCCCAAGCACGCTTAACTGCGGAGTTCTGATGGGATCCGGTGCATTAGTGCTGGTATGATCGCACCTGCCAAGTATCGCACGATCAATGCATATATGGCTTCGGCAGCGTGTACAAGTTTTAACACTTGGGGAGACGCGTGCGAGGGCCCTGAGGTAGATGGGGTTTGGGTCCGAAAAAGCCGTCGTAAAAGTTAGTTCGAGTCGTGTAGGCGGTACTTTGGGACTTGGTTGCGACTAACAAGGACGGAAAAAAACGTAAACAAGAAAAAAAAACCTCAAAAAAGAGGTGCAACACGAGGACTTCCCAGGAGGTCACCCATCCTAGTACTACTCTCGTCCAAGCACGCTTAACTGCGGAGTTCTGATGGGATCCGGTGCATTAGTGCTGGTATGATCGCACCTGCCAAGTATCGCACGATCAATGCATATATGGCTTCGTCAGCGTGTACAAGTTTTAACACTTGGGGAGACGCGTGCGAGGGCCCTGAGGTAGATGGGGTTTGGGTCCGAAAAAGCCGTCGTAAAAGTTAGTTCGAGTCGTGTAGGCGGTACTTTGGGACTTGGTTGCGACTAACAAGGACGGAAAAAAACGTAAACAAGAAAAAAAAAACCTCAAAAAAGAGGTGCAACACGAGGACTTCCCAGGAGGTCACCCATCCTAGTACTACTCTTGCCCAAGCACGCTTAACTGCGGAGTTCTGATGGGATCCGGTGCATTAGTGCTGGTATGATCGCACTTGCCAAGTATCGCACGATCAATGCATATATGGCTTCGACAGCGTGTACAAGTTTTAACACTTGGGGAGACGCGTGCGAGGGCCCTGAGGTAGATGGGGTTTGGGTCCGAAAAAGCCGTGGTAAAAGTTAGTTCGAGTCGTGTAGGCGGTACTTTGGGACTTGGTTGCGACTAACAAGGACGGAAAAAAACGTAAACAAGAAAAACAAAACCTCAAAAAAGAGGTGCAACACGAGGACTTCCCAGGAGGTCACCCATCCTAGTACTACTCTCGCCCAAGCACGCTTAACTACGGAGTTCTGATGGGATCCGGTGCATTAGTGCTGGTATGATCGCACCTGCCAAGTATCGCACGATCAATGCATATATGGCTTCGGCAGCGTGTACAAGTTTTAACTGTGCAACACAAGGACTTCCCAGGAGGTCACCCATCCTAGTACTACTCTCGCCCAAGCACGCTTAACTGCGGAGTTCTGATGGGATCCGGTGCATTAGTGCTGGTATGATCGCACCTGCCAAGTATCGCACGATCAATGCATATATGGCTTCGGCAGCGTGTACAAGTTTTAACATTTGGGGAGACGCGTGCGAGGGCCCTGAGGTAGATGGGGTTTGGGTCCGAAAAAGCCGTCGTAAAAGTTAGTTCGAGTCGTGTAGGCGGTACTTTGGGACTTGGTTGCGACTAACAAGGACGGAAAAAAACGTAAACAAGAAAAAAAAAACCTCAAAAAAGAGGTGCAACACGAGGACTTCCCAGGAGGTCACCCATCCTAGTACTACTCTCGCCCAAGCACGCTTAACTGCAGAGTTCTGATGGGATCCGGTGCATTAGTGCTGGTATGATCGCACCTGCCAAGTATCGCACGATCAATGCATATATGGCTTCGGCAGCGTGTACAAGTTTTAACACTTGGGGAGACGCGTGCGAGGGCCCTGAGGTAGATGGGGTTTGGGTCCGAAAAAGCCGTGGTAAAAGTTAGTTCGAGTCGTGTAGGCGGTACTTTGGGACTTGGTTGCGACTAACAAGGACGGAAAAAAACGTAAACAAGAAAAACAAAACCACAAAAAAGAGGTGCAACACGAGGACTTCCCAGGAGGTCACCCATCCTAGTACTACTCTCACCCAAGCACGCTTAACTGCGGAGTTCTGATGGGATCCGGTGCATTAGTGCTGGTATGATCGCACCTGCCAAGTATCGCACGATCAATGCATATATGGCTTCGGCAGCGTGTACAAGTTTTAACAGTGCAACACGAGGACTTCCCAGGAGGTCACCCATCCTAGTACTACTCTCGCCCAAGCACGCTTAACTGCGGAGTTCTGATGGGATCCGGTGCATTAGTGCTGGTATGATCGCACCTGCCAAGTATCGCACGATCAATGCATATATGGCTTCGGCAGCGTGTACAAGTTTTAACACTTGGGGAGACGCGTGCGAGGGCCCTGAGGTAGATGGGGTTTGGGTCCGAAAAAGCCGTCGTAAAAGTTAGTTCGAGTCGTGTAGGCGGTACTTTGGGACTTGGTTGCGACTAACAAGGACGGAAAAAAACGTAAACAAGAAAAAAAAAACCTCAAAAAAGAGGTGCAACACGAGGACTTCCCAGGAGGTCACCCATCCTAGTACTACTCTCGCCCAAGCACGCTTAACTGCGGAGTTCTGATGGGATCCGGTGCATTAGTGCTGGTATGATCGCACCTGCCAAGTATCGCACGATCAATGCATATATGGCTTCGGCAGCGTGTACAAGTTTTAACACTTGGGGAGACGCGTGCGAGGGCCCTGAGGTAGATGGGGTTTGGGTCCGAAAAAGCCGTGGTAAAAGTTAGTTCGAGTCGTGTAGGCGGTACTTTGGGACTTGGTTGCGACTAACAAGGACGGAAAAAAACGTAAACAAGAAAAACAAAACCTCAAAAAAGAGGTGCAACACGAGGACTTCCCAGGAGGTCACCCATCCTAGTACTACTCTCGCCCAAGCACGCTTAACTGCGGAGTTCTGATGGGATCCGGTGCATTAGTGCTGGTATGATCGCACCTGCCAAGTATCGCACGATCAATGCATATATGGCTTCGGCAGCGTGTACAAGTTTTAACAGTGCAACACGAGGACTTCCCAGGAGGTCACCCATCCTAGTACTACTCTCGCCCAAGCACGCTTAACTGCGGAGTTCTGATGGGATCCGGTGCATTAGTGCTGGTATGATCGCACCTGCCAAGTATCGCACGATCAATGCATATATGGCTTCGGCAGCGTGTACAAGTTTTAACACTTGGGGAGACGTGTGCGAGGGCCCTGAGGTAGATGGGGTTTGGGTCCGAAAAAGCCGTCGTAAAAGTTAGTTCGAGTCGTGTAGGCGGTACTTTGGGACTTGGTTGCGACTAACAAGGACGGAAAAAAACGTAAACAAGAAAAAAAAAACCTCAAAAAAGAGGTGCAACACGAGGACTTCCCAGGAGGTCACCCATCCTAGTACTACTCTCGCCCAAGCACGCTTAACTGCGGAGTTCTGATGGGATCCGGTGCATTAGTGCTGGTATGATCGCACCTGCCAAGTATCGCACGATCAATGCATATATGGCTTCGGCAGCGTGTACAAGTTTTAACACTTGGGGAGACGCGTGCGAGGGCCCTGAGGTAGATGGGGTTTGGGTCCGAAAAAGCCGTCGTAAAAGTTAGTTCGAGTCGTGTAGGCGGTACTTTGGGACTTGGTTGCGACTAACAAGGACGGAAAAAAACGTAAACAAGAAAAAAAAAACCTCAAAAAAGAGGTGCAACACGAGGACTTCCCAGGAAGTCACCCATCCTAGTACTACTCTCGCCCAAGCACGCTTAACTGCGGAGTTCTGATGGGATCCGGTGCATTAGTGCTGGTATGATCGCACCTGCCAAGTATCGCACGATCAATGCATATATGGCTTCGGCAGCGTGTACAAGTTTTAACACTTGGGGAGACGCGTGCGAGGGCCCTGAGGTAGATGGGGTTTGGGTCCGAAAAAGCCGTCGTAAAAGTTAGTTCGAGTCGTGTAGGCGGTACTTTGGGACTTGGTTGCGACTAACAAGGACGGAAAAAAACGTAAACAAGAAAAAAAAAACCTCAAAAAAGAGGTGCAACACGAGGACTTCCCAGGAGGTCACCCATCCTAGTACTACTCTTGCCCAAGCACGCTTAACTGCGGAGTTCTGATGGGATCCGGTGCATTAGTGCTGGTATGATCGCACCTGCCAAGTATCGCACGATCAATGCATATATGGCTTCGACAGCGTGTACAAGTTTTAACACTTGGGGAGACGCGTGCGAGGGCCCTGAGGTAGATGGGGTTTGGGTCCGAAAAAGCCGTGGTAAAAGTTAGTTCGAGTCGTGTAGGCGGTACTTTGGGACTTGGTTGCGACTAACAAGGACGGAAAAAAACGTAAACAAGAAAAACAAAACCTCAAAAAAGAGGTGCAACACGAGGACTTCCCAGGAGATCACCCATCCTAGTACTACTCTCGCCCAAGCACGCTTAACTGCGGAGTTCTGATGGGATCCGGTGCATTAGTGCTGGTATGATCGCACCTGCCAAGTATCGCACGATCAATGCATATATGGCTTCGGCAGCGTGTACAAGTTTTAACAGTGCAACACGAGGACTTCCCAGGAGGTCACCCATCCTAGTACTACTCTCGCCCAAGCACGCTTAACTGCGGAGTTCTGATGGGATCCGGTGCATTAGTGCTGGTATGATCGCACCTGCCAAGTATCGCACGATCAATGCATATATGGCTTCGGCAGCGTGTACAAGTTTTAACACTTGGGGAGACGCGTGCGAGGGCCCTGAGGTAGATGGGGTTTGGGTCCGAAAAAGCCGTGGTAAAAGTTAGTTCGAGTCGTGTAGGCGGTACTTTGGGACTTGGTTGCGACTAACAAGGACGGAAAAAAACGTAAACAAGAAAAACAAAACCACAAAAAAGAGGTGCAACACGAGGACTTCCCAGGAGGTCACCCATCCTAGTACTACTCTCGCCCAAGCACGCTTAACTGCGGAGTTCTGATGGGATCCGGTGCATTAGTGCTGGTATGATCGCACCTGCCAAGTATCGCACGATCAATGCATATATGGCTTCGGCAGCGTGTACAAGTTTTAACAGTGCAACACGAGGACTTCCCAGGAGGTCACCCATCCTAGTACTACTCTCGCCCAAGCACGCTTAACTGCGGAGTTCTGATGGGATCCGGTGCATTAGTGCTGGTATGATCGCACCTGCCAAGTATCGCACGATCAATGCATATATGGCTTCGGCAGCGTGTACAAGTTTTAACACTTGGGGAGACGCGTGCGAGGGCCCTGAGGTAGATGGGGTTTGGGTCCGAAAAAGCCGTCGTAAAAGTTAGTTCGAGTCGTGTAGGCGGTACTTTGGGACTTGGTTGCGACTAACAAGGACGGAAAAAAACGTAAACAAGAAAAAAAAAACCTCAAAAAAGAGGTGCAACACGAGGACTTCCCAGGAGGTCACCCATCCTAGTACTACTCTCGCCCAAGCACGCTTAACTGCGGAGTTCTGATGGGATCCGGTGCATTAGTGCTGGTATGATCGCACCTGCCAAGTATCGCACGATCAATGCATATATGGCTTCGGCAGCGTGTACAAGTTTTAACACTTGGGGAGACGCGTGCGAGGGCCCTGAGGTAGATGGGGTTTGGGTCCGAAAAAGCCGTGGTAAAAGTTAGTTCGAGTCGTGTAGGCGGTACTTTGGGACTTGGTTGCGACTAACAAGGACGGAAAAAAACGTAAACAAGAAAAACAAAACCTCAAAAAAGAGGTGCAACACGAGGACTTCCCAGGAGGTCACCCATCCTAGTACTACTCTCGCCCAAGCACGCTTAACTGCGGAGTTCTGATGGGATCCGGTGCATTAGTGCTGGTATGATCGCACCTGCCAAGTATCGCACGATCAATGCATATATGGCTTCGGCAGCGTGTACAAGTTTTAACAGTGCAACACGAGGACTTCCCAGGAGGTCACCCATCCTAGTACTACTCTCGCCCAAGCACGCTTAACTGCGGAGTTCTGATGGGATCCGGTGCATTAGTGCTGGTATGATCGCACCTGCCAAGTATCGCACGATCAATGCATATATGGCTTCGGCAGCGTGTACAAGTTTTAACACTTGGGGAGACGCGTGCGAGGGCCCTGAGGTAGATGGGGTTTGGGTCCGAAAAAGCCGTCGTAAAAGTTAGTTCGAGTCGTGTAGGCGGTACTTTGGGACTTGGTTGCGACTAACAAGGACGGAAAAAAACGTAAACAAAAAAAAAAACCTCAAAAAAGAGGTGCAACACGAGGACTTCCCAGGAGGTCACCCATCCTTGTACTACTCTCGCCCAAGCACGCTTCACTGCGGAGTTCTGATGGGATCCGGTGCATTAGTGCTGGTATGATCGCACCTGCCAAGTATCGCACGATCAATGCATATATGGCTTCGGCAGCGTGTACAAGTTTTAACACTTGGGGAGACGCGTGCGAGGGCCCTGAGGTAGATGGGGTTTGGGTCCGAAAAAGCCGTCGTAAAAGTTAGTTCGAGTCGTGTAGGCGGTACTTTGGGACTTGGTTGCGACTAACAAGGACGGAAAAAAACGTAAACAAGAAAAAAAAAACCTCAAAAAAGAGGTGCAACACGAGGACTTCCCAGGAGGTCACCCATCCTAGTACTACTCTCGCCCAAGCACGCTTAACTGCGGAGTTCTGATGGGATCCGGAGCATTAGTGCTGGTATGATCGCACCTACCAAGTATCGCACGATCAATGCATATATGGCTTCGGCAGCGTGTACAAGTTTTAACACTTGGGGAGACGCGTGCGAGGGCCCTGAGGTAGATGGGGTTTGGGTCCGAAAAAGCCGTCGTAAAAGTTAGTTCGAGTCGTGTAGGCGGTACTTTGGGACTTGGTTGCGACTAACAAGGACGGAAAAAAACGTAAACAAGAAAAAAAAAACCTCAAAAAGGAGGTGCAACACGAGGACTTCCCAGGAGGTCACCCATCCTAGTACTACTCTCGCCCAAGCACGCTTAACTGCGGAGTTCTGATGGGATCCGGTGCATTAGTGCTGGTATGATCGCACCTGCCAAGTATCGCACGATCAATGCATATATGGCTTCGGCAGCGTGTACAAGTTTTAACACTTGGGGAGACGCGTGCGAGGGCCCTGAGGTAGATGGGGTTTGGGTCCGAAAAAGCCGTCGTAAAAGTTAGTTCGAGTCGTGTAGGCGGTACTTTGGGACTTGGTTGCGACTAACAAGGACGGAAAAAAACGTAAACAAAAAAAAAACCTCAAAAAAGAGGTGCAACACGAGGACTTCCCAGGAGGTCACCCATCCTTGTACTACTCTCGCCCAAGCACGCTTCACTGCGGAGTTCTGATGGGATCCGGTGCATTAGTGCTGGTATGATCGCACCTGCCAAGTATCGCACGATCAATGCATATATGGCTTCGGCAGCGTGTACAAGTTTTAACACTTGGGGAGACGCGTGCGAGGGCCCTGAGGTAGATGGGGTTTGGGTCCGAAAAAGCCGTCGTAAAAGTTAGTTCGAGTCGTGTAGGCGGTACTTTGGGACTTGGTTGCGACTAACAAGGACGGAAAAAAACGTAAACAAGAAAAAAAAAACCTCAAAAAAGAGGTGCAACACGAGGACTTCCCAGGAGGTCACCCATCCTAGTACTACTCTCGCCCAAGCACGCTTAACTGCGGAGTTCTGATGGGATCCGGAGCATTAGTGCTGGTATGATCGCACCTGCCAAGTATCGCACGATCAATGCATATATGGCTTCGGCAGCGTGTACAAGTTTTAACACTTGGGGAGACGCGTGCGAGGGCCCTGAGGTAGATGGGGTTTGGGTCCGAAAAAGCCGTCGTAAAAGTTAGTTCGAGTCGTGTAGGCGGTACTTTGGGACTTGGTTGCGACTAACAAGGACGGAAAAAAACGTAAACAAGAAAAAAAAACCTCAAAAAAGAGGTGCAACACGAGGACTTCCCAGGAGGTCACCCATCCTAGTACTACTCTCGCCCAAGCACGCTTAACTGCGGAGTTCTGATGGGATCCGGTGCATTAGTGCTGGTATGATCGTACCTGCCAAGTATCGCACGATCAATGCATATATGGCTTCGGCAGCGTGTACAAGTTTTAACACTTGGGGAGACGCGTGCGAGGGCCCTGAGGTAGATGGGGTTTGGGTCCGAAAAAGCCGTCGTAAATGTTAGTTCGAGTCGTGTAGGCGGTACTTTGGGACTTGGTTGCGACTAACAAGGACGGAAAAAAACGTAAACAAGAAAAAAAAAACCTCAAAAAAGAGGTGCAACACGAGGACTTCCCAGGAGGTCACCCATCCTAGTACTACTCTCGCCCAAGCACGCTTAACTGCGGAGTTCTGATGGGATCCGGTGCATTAGTGCTGGTATGATCGCACCTGCCAAGTATCGCACGATCAATGCATATATGGCTTCGGCAGCGTGTACAAGTTTTAACACTTGGGGAGACGCGTGCGAGGGCCCTGAGGTAGATGGGGTTTGGGTCCGAAAAAGCCGTCGTAAAAGTTAGTTCGAGTCGTGTAGGCGGTACTTTGGGACTTGGTTGCGACTAAATAGGACGGAAAAAAACGTAAACAAGAAAAAAAAAACCTCAAAAAAGAGGTGCAACACGAGGACTTCCCAGGAGGTCACCCATCCTAGTACTACTCTCGCCCAAGCACGCTTAACTGCGGAGTTCTGATGGGATCCGGTGCATTAGTGCTGGTATGATCGCACCTGCCAAGTATCGCACGATCAATGCATATATGGCTTCGGCAGCGTGTACAAGTTTTAACACTTGGGGAGACGCGTGCGAGGGCCGTGAGGTAGATGGGGTTTGGGTCCGAAAAAGCCGTCGTAAAAGTTAGTTCGAGTCGTGTAGGCGGTACTTTGGGACTTGGTTGCGACTAACAAGGACGGAAAAAAACGTAAACAAGAAAAAAAAAACCTCAAAAAAGAGGTGCAACACGAGGACTTCCCAGGAGGTCACCCATCCTAGTACTACTCTCGCCCAAGCACGCTTAACTGCGGAGTTCTGATGGGATCCGGTGCATTAGTGCTGGTATGATCGCACCTGCCAAGTATCGCACGATCAATGCATATATGGCTTCGGCAGCGTGTACAAGTTTTAACACTTGGGGAGACGCGTGCGAGGGCCCTGAGGTAGATGGGGTTTGGGTCCGAAAAAGCCGTCGTAAAAGTTAGTTCGAGTCGTGTAGGCGGTACTTTGGGACTTGGTTGCGACTAACAAGGACGGAAAAAAACGTAAACAAAAAAAAAACCTCAAAAAAGAGGTGCAACACGAGGACTTCCCAGGAGGTCACCCATCCTTGTACTACTCTCGCCCAAGCACGCTTCACTGCGGAGTTCTGATGGGATCCGGTGCATTAGTGCTGGTATGATCGCACCTGCCAAGTATCGCACGATCAATGCATATATGGCTTCGGCAGCGTGTACAAGTTTTAACACTTGGGGAGACGCGTGCGAGGGCCCTGAGGTAGATGGGGTTTGGGTCCGAAAAAGCCGTCGTAAAAGTTAGTTCGAGTCGTGTAGGCGGTACTTTGGGACTTGGTTGCGACTAACAAGGACGGAAAAAAACGTAAACAAGAAAAAAAAAACCTCAAAAAAGAGGTGCAACACGAGGACTTCCCAGGAGGTCACCCATCCTAGTACTACTCTCGCCCAAGCACGCTTAACTGCGGAGTTCTGATGGGATCCGGAGCATTAGTGCTGGTATGATCGCACCTGACAAGTATCGCACGATCAATGCATATATGGCTTCGGCAGCGTGTACAAGTTTTAACACTTGGGGAGACGCGTGCGAGGGCCCTGAGGTAGATGGGGTTTGGGTCCGAAAAAGCCGTCGTAAAAGTTAGTTCGAGTCGTGTAGGCGGTACTTTGGGACTTGGTTGCGACTAACAAGGACGGAAAAAAACGTAAACAAGAAAAAAAAAACCTCAAAAAAGAGGTGCAACACGAGGACTTCCCAGGAGGTCACCCATCCTAGTACTACTCTCGCCCAAGCACGCTTAACTGCGGAGTTCTGATGGGATCCGGTGCATTAGTGCTGGTATGATCGTACCTGCCAAGTATCGCACGATCAATGCATATATGGCTTCGGCAGCGTGTACAAGTTTTAACACTTGGGGAGACGCGTGCGAGGGCCCTGAGGTAGATGGGGTTTGGGTCCGAAAAAGCCGTCGTAAATGTTAGTTCGAGTCGTGTAGGCGGTACTTTGGGACTTGGTTGCGACTAACAAGGACGGAAAAAAACGTAAACAAGAAAAAAAAAACCTCAAAAAAGAGGTGCAACACGAGGACTTCCCAGGAGGTCACCCATCCTAGTACTACTCTCGCCCAAGCACGCTTAACTGCGGAGTTCTGATGGGATCCGGTGCATTAGTGCTGGTATGATCGCACCTGCCAAGTATCGCACGATCAATGCATATATGGCTTCGGCAGCGTGTACAAGTTTTAACACTTGGGGAGACGCGTGCGAGGGCCCTGAGGTAGATGGGGTTTGGGTCCGAAAAAGCCGTCGTAAAAGTTAGTTCGAGTCGTGTAGGCGGTACTTTGGGACTTGGTTGCGACTAAATAGGACGGAAAAAAACGTAAACAAGAAAAAAAAAACCTCAAAAAAGAGGTGCAACATGAGGACTTCCCAGGAGGTCACCCATCCTAGTACTACTCTCGCCCAAGCACGCTTAACTGCGGAGTTCTGATGGGATCCGGTGCATTAGTGCTGGTATGATCGCACCTGCCAAGTATCGCACGATCAATGCATATATGGCTTCGGCAGCGTGTACAAGTTTTAACACTTGGGGAGACGCGTGCGAGGGCCCTGAGGTAGATGGGGTTTGGGTTCAAAAAAGCCGTCGTAAAAGTTAGTTCGAGTCGTGTAGGCGGTACTTTGGGACTTGGTTGCGACTAACAAGGACGGAAAAAAACGTAAACAAGAAAAAAAAACCTCAAAAAAGAGGTGCAACACGAGGACTTCCCAGGAGGTCACCCATCCTAGTACTACTCTCGCCCAAGCACGCTTAACTGCGGAGTTCTGATGGGATCCGGTGCATTAGTGCTGGTATGATCGCACCTGCCAAGTATCGCACGATCAATGCATATATGGCTTCGGCAGCGTGTACAAGTTTTAACACTTGGGGAGACGCGTGCGAGGGCCCTGAGGTAGATGGGGTTTGGGTCCGAAAAAGTCGTCGTAAAAGTTAGTTCGAGTCGTGTAGGCGGTACTTTGGGACTTGGTTGCGACTAACAAGGACGGAAAAAAACGTAAACAAGAAAAAAAAAACCTCAAAAAAGAGGTGCAACACGAGGACTTCCCAGGAGGTCACGCATCCTAGTACTACTCTCGCCCAAGCACGCTTCACTGCGGAGTTCTGATGGGATCCGGTGCATTAGTGCTGGTATGATCGCACCTGCCAAGTATCGCACGATCAATGCATATATGGCTTCGGCAGCGCGTACAAGTTTTAACACTTGGGGAGACGCGTGCGAGGGCCCTGAGGTAGATGGGGTTTGGGTCCGAAAAAGCCGTCGTAAAAGTTAGTTCGAGTCGTGTAGGCGGTACTTTGGGACTTGGTTGCGACTAACAAGGACGGAAAAAAACGTAAACAAAAAAAAAACCTCAAAAAAGAGGTGCAACACGAGGACTTCCCAGGAGGTCACCCATCCTTGTACTACTCTCGCCCAAGCACGCTTCACTGCGGAGTTCTGATGGGATCCGGTGCATTAGTGCTGGTATGATCGCACCTGCCAAGTATCGCACGATCAATGCATATATGGCTTCGGCAGCGTGTACAAGTTTTAACACTTGGGGACACGCGTGCGAGGGCCCTTAGGTAGATGGGGTTTGGGTCCGAAAAAGCCGTCGTAAAAGTTAGTTCGAGTCGTGTAGGCGGTACTTTGGGACTTGGTTGCGACTAACAAGGACGGAAAAAAACGTAAACAAAAAAAAAAACCTCAAAAAAGAGGTGCAACACGAGGACTTCCCAGGAGGTCACCCATCCTTGTACTACTCTCGCCCAAGCACGCTTAACTGCGGAGTTCTGATGGGATCCGGTGCATTAGTGCTGGTATGATCGCACCTGCCAAGTATCGCACGATCAATGCATATATGGCTTCGGCAGCGTGTACAAGTTTTAACACTTGGGGAGACGCGTGCGAGGGCCCTGAGGTAGATGGGGTTTGGGTCCGAAAAAGCCGTCGTAAAAGTTAGTTCGAGTCGTGTAGGCGGTACTTTGGGACTTGGTTGCGACTAACAAGGACGGAAAAAAACGTAAACAAGAAAAAAAAAACCTCAAAAAAGAGGTGCAACACGAGGACTTCCCAGGAGGTCACCCATCCTAGTACTACTCTCGCCCAAGCACGCTTAACTGCGGAGTTCTGATGGGATCCGGAGCATTAGTGCTGGTATGATCGCACCTGCCAAGTATCGCACGATCAATGCATATATGGCTTCGGCAGCGTGTACAAGTTTTAACACTTGGGGAGACGCGTGCGAGGGCCCTGAGGTAGATGGGGTTTGGGTCCGAAAAAGCCGTCGTAAAAGTTAGTTCGAGTCGTGTAGGCGGTACTTTGGGACTTGGTTGCGACTAACAAGGACGGAAAAAAACGTAAACAAGAAAAAAAAAACCTCAAAAAAGAGGTGCAACACGAGGACTTCCCAGGAGGTCACCCATCCTAGTACTACTCTCACCCAAGCACGCTTAACTGCGGAGTTCTGATGGGATCCGGAGCATTAGTGCTGGTATGATCGCACCTGCCAAGTATCGCACGATCAATGCATATATGGCTTCGGGAGCGTGTGCAAGTTTTAACACTTGGGGAGACGCGTGCGAGGGCCCTGAGGTAGATGGGGTTTGGGTCCGAAAAAGCCGTCGTAAAAGTTAGTTCGAGTCGTGTAGGCGGTACTTTGGGACTTGGTTGCGACTAACAAGGACGGAAAAAAACGTAAACAAGAAAAAAAAAACCTCAAAAAAGAGGTGCAACACGAGGACTTCGCAGGAGGTCACCCATCCTAGTACTACTCTCGCCCAAGCACGCTTAACTGCGGAGTTCTGATGGGATCCGGTGCATTAGTGCTGGTATGATCGCACCTGCCAAGTATCGCACGATCAATGCATATATGGCTTCGGCAGCGTGTACAAGTTTTAACACTTGGGGAGACGCGTGCGAGGGCCCTGAGGTAGATGGGGTTTGGGTCCGAAAAAGCCGTCGTAAATGTTAGTTCGAGTCGTGTAGGCGGTACTTTGGGACTTGGTTGCGACTAACAAGGACGGAAAAAAACGTAAACAAGAAAAAAAAAACCTCAAAAAAGAGGTGCAACACGAGGACTTCCCAGGAGGTCACCCATCCTAGTACTACTCTCGCCCAAGCACGCTTAACTGCGGAGTTCTGATGGGATCCGGTGCATTAGTGCTGGTATGATCGCACCTGCCAAGTATCGCACGATCAATGCATATATGGCTTCGGCAGCGTGTACAAGTTTTAACACTTGGGGAGACGCGTGCGAGGGCCCTGAGGTAGATGGGGTTTGGGTCCGAAAAAGCCGTCGTAAAAGTTAGTTCGAGTCGTGTAGGCGGTACTTTGGGACTTGGTTGCGACTAAATAGGACGGAAAAAAACGTAAACAAGAAAAAAAAAACCTCAAAAAAGAGGTGCAACACGAGGACTTCCCAGGAGGTCACCCATCCTAGTACTACTCTCGCCCAAGCACGCTTAACTGCGGAGTTCTGATGGGATCCGGTGCATTAGTGCTGGTATGATCGCACCTGCCAAGTATCGCACGATCAATGCATATATGGCTTCGGCAGCGTGTACAAGTTTTAACACTTGGGGAGACGCGTGCGAGGGCCGTGAGGTAGATGGGGTTTGGGTCCGAAAAAGCCGTCGTAAAAGTTAGTTCGAGTCGTGTAGGCGGTACTTTGGGACTTGGTTGCGACTAACAAGGACGGAAAAAAACGTAAACAAGAAAAAAAAAACCTCAAAAAAGAGGTGCAACACGAGGACTTCGCAGGAGGTCACCCATCCTAGTACTACTCTCGCCCAAGCACGCTTAACTACGGAGTTCTGATGGGATCCGGTGCATTAGTGCTGGTATGATCGCACCTGCCAAGTATCGCACGATCAATGCATATATGGCTTCGGCAGCGTGTACAAGTTTTAACACTTGGGGAGACGCGTGCGAGGGCCCTGAGGTAGATGGGGTTTGGGTCCGAAAACGTCGTCGTAAAAGTTAGTTCGAGTCGTGTAGGCGGTACTTTGGGACTTGGTTGCGACTAACAAGGACGGAAAAAAACGTAAACAAGAAAAAAAAAACCTCAAAAAAGAGGTGCAACACGAGGACTTCCCAGGAGGTCACCCATCCTAGTACTACTCTCGCCCAAGCACGCTTCACTGCGGAGTTCTGATGGGATCCGGTGCATTAGTGCTGGTATGATCGCACCTGCCAAGTATCGCACGATCAATGCATATATGGCTTCGGCAGCGTGTACAAGTTTTAACACTTGGGGATACGCGTGCGAGGGCCCTGAGGTAGATGGGGTTTGGGTTCGAAAAAGCCGTCGTAAAAGTTAGTTCGAGTCGTGTAGGCGGTACTTTGGGACTTGGTTGCGACTAACAAGGACGGAAAAAAACGTAAACAAGAAAAAAAAACCTCAAAAAAGAGGTGCAACACGAGGACTTCCCAGGAGGTCACCCATCCTAGTACTACTCTCGCCCAAGCACGCTTAACTGCGGAGTTCTGATGGGATCCGGTGCATTAGTGCTGGTATGATCGCACCTGCCAAGTATCGCACGATCAATGCATATATGGCTTCGGCAGCGTGTACAAGTTTTAACACTTGGGGAGACGCGTGCGAGGGCCGTGAGGTAGATGGGGTTTGGGTCCGAAAAAGTCGTCGTAAAAGTTAGTTCGAGTCGTGTAGGCGGTACTTTGGGACATGGTTGCGACTAACAAGGACGGAAAAAAACGTAAACAAGAAAAAAAAAACCTCAAAAAAGAGGTGCAACACGAGGACTTCCCAGGAGGTCACGCATCCTAGTACTACTCTCGCCCAAGCACGCTTCACTGCGGAGTTCTGATGGGATCCGGTGCATTAGTGCTGGTATGATCGCACCTGCCAAGTATCGCACGATCAATGCATATATGGCTTCGGCAGCGTGTACAAGTTTTAACACTTGGGGAGACGCGTGCGAGGGCCCTGAGGTAGATGGGGTTTGGGTCCGAAAAAGCCGTCGTAAAAGTTAGTTCGAGTCGTGTAGGCGGTACTTTGGGACTTGGTTGCGACTAACAAGGACGGAAAAAAACGTAAACAAAAAAAAAACCTCAAAAAAGAGGTGCAACACGAGGACTTCCCAGGAGGTCACCCATCCTTGTACTACTCTCGCCCAAGCACGCTTCACTGCGGAGTTCTGATGGGATCCGGTGCATTAGTGCTGGTATGATCGCACCTGCCAAGTATCGCACGATCAATGCATATATGGCTTCGGCAGCGTGTACAAGTTTTAACACTTGGGGATACGCGTGCGAGGGCCCTGAGGTAGATGGGGTTTGGGTTCGAAAAAGCCGTCGTAAAAGTTAGTTCGAGTCGTGTAGGCGGTACTTTGGGACTTGGTTGCGACTAACAAGGACGGAAAAAAACGTAAACAAGAAAAAAAAACCTCAAAAAAGAGGTGCAACACGAGGACTTCCCAGGAGGTCACCCATCCTAGTACTACTCTCGCCCAAGCACGCTTAACTGCGGAGTTCTGATGGGATCCGGTGCATTAGTGCTGGTATGATCGCACCTGCCAAGTATCGCACGATCAATGCATATATGGCTTCGGCAGCGTGTACAAGTTTTAACACTTGGGGAGACGCGTGCGAGGGCCCTGAGGTAGATGGGGTTTGGGTCCGAAAAAGTCGTCGTAAAAGTTAGTTCGAGTCGTGTAGGCGGTACTTTGGGACTTGGTTGCGACTAACAAGGACGGAAAAAAACGTAAACAAGAAAAAAAAAACCTCAAAAAAGAGGTGCAACACGAGGACTTCCCAGGAGGTCACGCATCCTAGTACTACTCTCGCCCAAGCACGCTTCACTGCGGAGTTCTGATGGGATCCGGTGCATTAGTGCTGGTATGATCGCACCTGCCAAGTATCGCACGATCAATGCATATATGGCTTCGGCAGCGTGTACAAGTTTTAACACTTGGGGAGACGCGTGCGAGGGCCCTGAGGTAGATGGGGTTTGGGTCCGAAAAAGCCGTCGTAAAAGTTAGTTCGAGTCGTGTAGGCGGTACTTTGGGACTTGGTTGCGACTAACAAGGACGGAAAAAAACGTAAACAAAAAAAAAAACCTCAAAAAAGAGGTGCAACACGAGGACTTCCCAGGAGGTCACCCATCCTTGTACTACTCTCGTCCAAGCACGCTTCACTGCGGAGTTCTGATGGGATCCGGTGCATTAGTGCTGGTATGATCGCACCTGCCAAGTATCGCACGATCAATGCATATATGGCTTCGGCAGCGTGTACAAGTTTTAACACTTGGGGAGACGCGTGCGAGGGCCCTGAGGTAGATGGGGTTTGGGTCCGAAAAAGCCGTCGTAAAAGTTAGTTCGAGTCGTGTAGGCGGTACTTTGGGACTTGGTTGCGACTAACAAGGACGGAAAAAAACGTAAACAAAAAAAAAACCTCAAAAAAGAGGTGCAACACGAGGACTTCCCAGGAGGTCACCCATCCTAGTACTACTCTCGCCCAAGCACGCTTAACTGCGGAGTTCTGATGGGATCCGATGCATTACTGCTGGTATGATCGCACCTGCCAAGTATCGCACGATCAATGCATATATGGCTTCGGCAGCGTGTACAAGTTTTAACACTTGGGGAGACGCGTGCGAGGGCCGTGAGGTAGATGGGGTTTGGGTCCGAAAAAGTCGTCGTAAAAGTTAGTTCGAGTCGTGTAGGCGGTACTTTGGGACTTGGTTGCGACTAACAAGGACGGAAAAAAACGTAAACAAGAAAAAAAAAACCTCAAAAAAGAGGTGCAACACGAGGACTTCCCAGGAGGTCACGCATCCTAGTACTACTCTCGCCCAAGCACGCTTCACTGCGGAGTTCTGATGGGATCCGGTGCATTAGTGCTGGTATGATCGCACCTGCCAAGTATCGCACGATCAATGCATATATGGCTTCGGCAGCGTGTACAAGTTTTAACACTTGGGGAGACGCGTGCGAGGGCCCTGAGGTAGATGGGGTTTGGGTCCGAAAAAGCCGTCGTAAAAGTTAGTTCGAGTCGTGTAGGCGGTACTTTGGGACTTGGTTGCGACTAACAAGGACGGAAAAAAACGTAAACAAGAAAAAAAAAACCTCAAAAAAGAGGTGCAACACGAGGACTTCCCAGGAGGTCACCCATCCTAGTACTACTCTCGCCCAAGCACGCTTAACTGCGGAGTTCTGATGGGATCCGGTGCATTAGTGCTGGTATGATCGCACCTGCCAAGTATCGCACGATCAATGCATATATGGCTTCGGCAGCGTGTACAAGTTTTAACACTTGGGGAGACGCGTGCGAGGGCCCTAAGGTAGATGGGGTTTGGGTCCGAAAAAGCCGTCGTAAAAGTTAGTTCGTGTCGTGTAGGCGGTACTTTGGGACTTGGTTGCGACTAAATAGGACGGAAAAAAACGTAAACAAGAAAAAAAAAACCTCAAAAAAGAGGTGCAACACGAGGACTTCCCAGGAGGTCACCCATCCTAGTACTACTCTCGCCCAAGCACGCTTAACTGCGGAGTTCTGATGGGATCCGGTGCATTAGTGCTGGTATGATCGCACCTGCCAAGTATCGCACGATCAATGCATATATGGCTTCGGCAGCGTGTACAAGTTTTAACACTTGGGGAGACGCGTGCGAGGACCCTGAGGTAGATGGGGTTTGGGTCCGAAAAAGCCGTCGTAAAAGTTAGTTCGAGTCGTGTAGGCGGTACTTTGGGACTTGGTTGCGACTAACAAGGACGGAAAAAAACGTAAACAAGAAAAAAAAAACCTCAAAAAAGAGGTGCAACACGAGGACTTCCCAGGAGGTCACCCATCCTAGTACTACTCTCGCCCAAGCACGCTTAACTGCGGAGTTCTGATGGGATCCGGTGCATTAGTGCTGGTATGATCGCACCTGCCAAGTATCGCACGATCAATGCATATATGGCTTCGGCAGCGTGTACAAGTTTTAACACTTGGGGAGACGCGTGTGAGGGCCCTGAGGTAGATGGGGTTTGGGTCCGAAAAAGCCGTCGTAAAAGTTAGTTCGAGTCGTGTAGGCGGTACTTTGGGACTTGGTTGCGACTAACAAGGACGGAAAAAAACGTAAACAAGAAAAAAAAAACCTCAAAAAAGAGGTGCAACACGAGGACTTCCCAGGAGGTCACCCATCCTAGTACTACTCTCGCCCAAGCACGCTTAACTGCGGAGTTCTGATGGGATCCGGTGCATTAGTGCTGGTATGATCGCACCTGCCAAGTATCGCACGATCAATGCATATATGGCTTCGGCAGCGTGTACAAGTTTTAACACTTGGGGAGACGCGTGCGAGGGCCCTGAGGTAGATGGGGTTTGGGTCCGAAAAAGCCGTTGTAAAAGTTAGTTCGAGTCGTGTAGGCGGTACTTTGGGACTTGGTTGCGACTAACAAGGACGGAAAAAAACGTAAACAAGAAAAAAAAAACCTCAAAAAAGAGGTGCAACACGAGGACTTCCCAGGAGGTCACCCATCCTAGTACTACTCTCGCCCAAGCACGCTTAACTGCGGAGTTCTGATGGGATCCGGTGCATTAGTGCTGGTATGATCGCACCTGCCAAGTATCGCACGATCAATGCATATATGGCTTCGGCAGCGTGTACAAGTTTTAACACTTGGGGAGACGCGTGCGAGGGCCCTGAGGTAGATGGGGTTTGGGTCCGAAAAAGCCGTCGTAAAAGTTAGTTCGAGTCGTGTAGGCGGTACTTTGGGACTTGGTTGCGACTAACAAGGACGGAAAAAAACGTAAACAAGAAAAAAAAAACCTCAAAAAAGAGGTGCAACACGAGGACTTCCCAGGAGGTCACCCATCCTAGTACTACTCTCGCCCAAGCACGCTTAACTGCGGAGTTCTGATGGGATCCGGTGCATTAGTGCTGGTATGATCGCACCTGCCAAGTATCGCACGATCAATGCATATATGGCTTCGGCAGCGTGTACAAGTTTTAACACTTGGGGAGACGCGTGCGAGGGCCCTGAGGTAGATGGGGTTTGGGTCCGAAAAAGCCGTCGTAAAAGTTAGTTCGAGTCGTGTAGGCGGTACTTTGGGACTTGGTTGCGACTAACAAGGACGGAAAAAAACGTAAACAAGAAAAAAAAAACCTCAAAAAAGAGGTGCAACACGAGGACTTCCCAGGAGGTCACCCATCCTAGTACTACTCTCGCCCAAGCACGCTTAACTGCGGAGTTCTGATGGGATCCCGTGCATTAGTGCTGGTATGATCGCACCTGCCAAGTATCGCACGATCAATGCATATATGGCTTCGGCAGCGTGTACAAGTTTTAACACTTGGGGAGACGCGTTCGAGGGCCCTCAGGTAGATGGGGTTTGGGTCCGAAAAAGCCGTCGTAAAAGTTAGTTCGAGTCGTGTAGGCGGTACTTTGGGACTTGGTTGCGACTAACAAGGACGGAAAAAAACGTAAACAAGAAAAAAAAACCTCAAAAAAGAGGTGCAGCACGAGGACTTCCCAGGAGGTCACCCATCCTAGTACTACTCTCGCCCAAGCACGCTTAACTGCGGAGTTCTGATGGGATCCGGTGCATTAGTGCTGGTATGATCGCACCTGCCAAGTATCGCACGATCAATGCATATATGGCTTCGGCAGCGTGTACAAGTTTTAACACTTGGGGAGACGCGTGCGAGGGCCCTGAGGTAGATGGGGTTTGGGTCCGAAAAAGCCGTCGTAAAAGTTAGTTCGAGTCGTGTAGGCGGTACTTTGGGACTTGGTTGCGACTAACAAGGACGGAAAAAAACGTAAACAAGAAAAAAAAAACCTCAAAAAAGAGGTGCAACACGAGGACTTCCCAGGAGGTCACCCATCCTAGTACTACTCTCGCCCAAGCACGCTTAACTGCGGAGTTCTGATGGGATCCGGTGCATTAGTGCTGGTATGATCGCACCTGCCAAGTATCGCACGATCAATGCATATATGGCTTCGGCAGCGTGTACATGTTTTAACACTTGGGGAGACGCGTGCGAGGGCCCTGAGGTAGATGGGGTTTGGGTCCGAAAAAGTCGTCGTAAAAGTTAGTTCGAGTCGTGTAGGCGGTACTTTGGGACTTGGTTGCGACTAACAAGGACGGAAAAAAACGTAAACAAGAAAAAAAAAACCTCAAAAAAGAGGTGCAACACGAGGACTTCCCAGGAGGTCACGCATCCTAGTACTACTCTCGCCCAAGCACGCTTCACTGCGGAGTTCTGATGGGATCCGGTGCATTAGTGCTGGTATGATCGCACCTGCCAAGTATCGCACGATCAATGCATATATGGCTTCGGCAGCGTGTACAAGTTTTAACACTTGGGGAGACGCGTGCGAGGGCCCTGAGGTAGATGGGGTTTGGGTCCGAAAAAGTCGTCGTAAAAGTTAGTTCGAGTCGTGTAGGCGGTACTTTGGGACTTGGTTGCGACTAACAAGGACGGAAAAAAACGTAAACAAGAAAAAAAAACCTCAAAAAAGAGGTGCAACACGAGGACTTCCCAGGAGGTCACCCATCCTAGTACTACTCTCGCCCAAGCACGCTTAACTGCGGAGTTCTGATGGGATCCGGTGCATTAGTGCTGGTATGATCGCACCTGCCAAGTATCGCACGATCAATGCATATATGGCTTCGGCAGCGTGTACAAGTTTTAACACTTGGGGAGACGCGTGCGAGGGCCCTGAGGTAGATGGGGTTTGGGTCCGAAAAAGCCGTCGTAAAAGTTAGTTCGAGTCGTGTAGGCGGTACTTTGGGACTTGGTTGCGACTAACAAGGACGGAAAAAAACGTAAACAAGAAAAAAAAAACCTCAAAAAAGAGGTGCAACACGAGGACTTCCCAGGAGGTCACCCATCCTAGTACTACTCTCGCCCAAGCACGCTTAACTGCGGAGTTCTGATGGGATCCCGTGCATTAGTGCTGGTATGATCGCACCTGCCAAGTATCGCACGATCAATGCATATATGGCTTCGGCAGCGTGTACAAGTTTTAACACTTGGGGAGACGCGTGCGAGGGCCCTGAGGTAGATGGGGTTTGGGTCCGAAAAAGCCGTTGTAAAAGTTAGTTCGAGTCGTGTAGGCGGTACTTTGGGACTTGGTTGCGACTAACAAGGACGGAAAAAAACGTAAACAAGAAAAAAAAAACCTCAAAAAAGAGGTGCAACACGAGGACTTCCCAGGAGGTCACCCATCCTAGTACTACTCTCGCCCAAGCACGCTTAACTGCGGAGTTCTGATGGGATCCGGTGCATTAGTGCTGGTATGATCGCACCTGCCAAGTATCGCACGATCAATGCATATATGGCTTCGGCAGCGTGTACAAGTTTTAACACTTGGGGAGACGCGTGCGAGGGCCCTGAGGTAGATGGGGTTTGGGTCCGAAAAAGCCGTCGTAAAAGTTAGTTCGAGTCGTGTAGGCGGTACTTTGGGACTTGGTTGCGACTAACAAGGACGGAAAAAAACGTAAACAAGAAAAAAAAAACCTCAAAAAAGAGGTGCAACACGAGGACTTCCCAGGAGGTCACCCATCCTAGTACTACTCTCGCCCAAGCACGCTTAACTGCGGAGTTCTGATGGGATCCGGTGCATTAGTGCTGGTATGATCGCACCTGCCAAGTATCGCACGATCAATGCATATATGGCTTCGGCAGCGTGTACAAGTTTTAACACTTGGGGAGACGCGTGCGAGGGCCCTGAGGTAGATGAGGTTTGGGTCCGAAAAAGCCGTCGTAAAAGTTAGTTCGAGTCGTGTAGGCGGTACTTTGGGACTTGGTTGCGACTAACAAGGACGGAAAAAAACGTAAACAAGAAAAAAAAAACCTCAAAAAAGAGGTGCAACACGAGGACTTCCCAGGAGGTCACCCATCCTAGTACTACTCTCGCCCAAGCACGCTTAACTGCGGAGTTCTGATGGGATCCGGTGCATTAGTGCTGGTATGATCGCACCTGCCAAGTATCGCACGATCAATGCATATATGGCTTCGGCAGCGTGTACAAGTTTTAACACTTGGGGAGACGCGTGCGAGGGCCCTAAGGTAGATGGGGTTTGGGTCCGAAAAAGCCGTCGTAAAAGTTAGTTCGTGTCGTGTAGGCGGTACTTTGGGACTTGGTTGCGACTAAATAGGACGGAAAAAAACGTAAACAAGAAAAAAAAAACCTCAAAAAAGAGGTGCAACACGAGGACTTCCCAGGAGGTCACCCATCCTAGTACTACTCTCGCCCAAGCACGCTTAACTGCGGAGTTCTGATGGGATCCGGTGCATTAGTGCTGGTATGATCGCACCTGCCAAGTATCGCACGATCAATGCATATATGGCTTCGGCAGCGTGTACAAGTTTTAACACTTGGGGAGACGCGTGCGAGGGCCCTGAGGTAGATGGGGTTTGGGTCCGAAAAAGCCGTCGTAAAAGTTAGTTCGAGTCGTGTAGGCGGTACTTTGGGACTTGGTTGCGACTAACAAGGACGGAAAAAAACGTAAACAAGAAAAAAAAAACCTCAAAAAAGAGGTGCAACACGAGGACTTCCCAGGAGGTCACCCATCCTAGTACTACTCTCGCCCAAGCACGCTTAACTGCGGAGTTCTGATGGGATCCCGTGCATTAGTGCTGGTATGATCGCACCTGCCAAGTATCGCACGATCAATGCATATATGGCTTCGGCAGCGTGTACAAGTTTTAACACTTGGGGAGACGCGTTCGAGGGCCCTCAGGTAGATGGGGTTTGGGTCCGAAAAAGCCGTCGTAAAAGTTAGTTCGAGTCGTGTAGGCGGTACTTTGGGACTTGGTTGCGACTAACAAGGACGGAAAAAAACGTAAACAAGAAAAAAAAACCTCAAAAAAGAGGTGCAACACGAGGACTTCCCAGGAGGTCACCCATCCTAGTACTACTCTCGCCCAAGCACGCTTAACTGCGGAGTTCTGATGGGATCCGGTGCATTAGTGCTGGTATGATCGCACCTGCCAAGTATCGCACGATCAATGCATATATGGCTTCGGCAGCGTGTACAAGTTTTAACACTTGGGGAGACGCGTGCGAGGGCCCTGAGGTAGATGGGGTTTGGGTCCGAAAAAGCCGTCGTAAAAGTTAGTTCGAGTCGTGTAGGCGGTACTTTGGGACTTGGTTGCGACTAACAAGGACGGAAAAAAACGTAAACAAGAAAAAAAAAACCTCAAAAAAGAGGTGCAACACGAGGACTTCCCAGGAGGTCACCCATCCTAGTACTACTCTCACCCAAGCACGCTTAACTGCGGAGTTCTGATGGGATCCGGTGCATTAGTGCTGGTATGATCGCACCTGCCAAGTATCGCACGATCAATGCATATATGGCTTCGGCAGCGTGTACAAGTTTTAACACTTGGGGAGACGCGTGCGAGGGCCCTGAGGTAGATGGGGTTTGGGTTCGAAAAAGCCGTCGTAAAAGTTAGTTCGAGTCGTGTAGGCGGTACTTTGGGACTTGGTTGCGACTAACAAGGACGGAAAAAAACGTAAACAAGAAAAAAAAACCTCAAAAAAGAGGTGCAACACGAGGACTTCCCAGGAGGTCACCCATCCTAGTACTACTCTCGCCCAAGCACGCTTAACTGCGGAGTTCTGATGGGATCCGGTGCATTAGTGCTGGTATGATCGCACCTGCCAAGTATCGCACGATCAATGCATATATGGCTTCGGCAGCGTGTACAAGTTTTAACACTTGGGGAGACGCGTGCGAGGGCCCTGAGGTAGATGGGGTTTGGGTCCGAAAAAGTCGTCGTAAAAGTTAGTTCGAGTCGTGTAGGCGGTACTTTGGGACTTGGTTGCGACTAACAAGGACGGAAAAAAACGTAAACAAGAAAAAAAAAACCTCAAAAAAGAGGTGCAACACGAGGACTTCCCAGGAGGTCACGCATCCTAGTACTACTCTCGCCCAAGCACGCTTCACTGCGGAGTTCTGATGGGATCCGGTGCATTAGTGCTGGTATGATCTCACCTGCCAAGTATCGCACGATCAATGCATATATGGCTTCGGCAGCGTGTACAAGTTTTAACACTTGGGGAGACGCGTGCGAGGGCCCTGAGGTAGATGGGGTTTGGGTCCGAAAAAGTCGTCGTAAAAGTTAGTTCGAGTCGTGTAGGCGGTACTTTGGGACTTGGTTGCGACTAACAAGGACGGAAAAAAACGTAAACAAGAAAAAAAAACCTCAAAAAAGAGGTGCAACACGAGGACTTCCCAGGAGGTCACCCATCCTAGTACTACTCTCGCCCAAGCACGCTTCACTGCGGAGTTCTGATGGGATCCGGTGCATTAGTGCTGGTATGATCGCACCTGCCAAGTATCGCACGATCAATGCATATATGGCTTCGGCAGCGTGTACAAGTTTTAACACTTGGGGAGACGCGTGCGAGGGCCCTGAGGTAGATGGGGTTTGGGTCCGAAAAAGCCGTCGTAAAAGTTAGTTCGAGTCGTGTAGGCTGTACTTTGGGACTTGGTTGCGACTAACAAGGACGGAAAAAAACGTAAACAAGAAAAAAAAAACCTCAAAAAAGAGGTGCAACACGAGGACATCCCAGGAGATCACCCATCCTAGTACTACTCTCGCCCAAGCACGCTTAACTGCGAAGTTCTGATGGGATCCGGTGCATTAGTTCTGGTATGATCGCACCTGCCAAGTATCGCACGATCAATGCATATATGGCTTCGGCAGCGTGTACAAGTTTTAACACTTGGGGAGACGCGTGCGAGGGCCCTGAGGTAGATGGGGTTTGGGTCCGAAAAAGTCGTCGTAAAAGTTAGTTCGAGTCGTGTAGGCGGTACTTTGGGACTTGGTTGCGACTAACAAGGACGGAAAAAAACGTAAACAAGAAAAAAAAAACCTCAAAAAAGAGGTGCAACACGAGGACTTCCCAGGAGGTCACCCATCCTAGTACTACTCTCGCCCAAGCACGCTTAACTGCGGAGTTCTGATGGGATCCGGTGCATTAGTGCTGGTATGATCGCACCTGCCAAGTATCGCACGATCAATGCATATATGGCTTCGGCAGCGTGTACAAGTTTTAACACTTGGGGAGACGCGTGCGAGGGCCCTGAGGTAGATGGGGTTTGGGTCCGAAAAAGCCGTCGTAAAAGTTAGTTCGAGTCGTGTAGGCTGTACTTTGGGACTTGGTTGCGACTAACAAGGACGGAAAAAAACGTAAACAAGAAAAAAAAAACCTCAAAAAAGAGGTGCAACACGAGGACTTCCCAGGAGGTCACCCATCCTAGTACTACTCTCGCCCAAGCACGCTTAACTGCGGAGTTCTGATGGGATCCCGTGCATTAGTGCTGGTATGATCGCACCTGCCAAGTATCGCACGATCAATGCATATATGGCTTCGGCAGCGTGTACAAGTTTTAACACTTGGGGAGACGCGTTCGAGGGCCCTCAGGTAGATGGGGTTTGGGTCCGAAAAAGCCGTCGTAAAAGTTAGTTCGAGTCGTGTAGGCGGTACTTTGGGACTTGGTTGCGACTAACAAGGACGGAAAAAAACGTAAACAAGAAAAAAAAACCTCAAAAAAGAGGTGCAACACGAGGACTTCCCAGGAGGTCACCCATCCTAGTACTACTCTCGCCCAAGCACGCTTAACTGCGGAGTTCTGATGGGATCCGGTGCATTAGTGCTGGTATGATCGCACCTGCCAAGTATCGCACGATCAATGCATATATGGCTTCGGCAGCGTGTACAAGTTTTAACACTTGGGGAGACGCGTGCGAGGGCCCTGAGGTAGATGGGGTTTGGGTCCGAAAAAGCCGTCGTAAAAGTTAGTTCGAGTCGTGTAGGCGGTACTTTGGGACTTGGTTGCGACTAACAAGGACGGAAAAAAACGTAAACAAGAAAAAAAAAACCTCAAAAAAGAGGTGCAACACGAGGACTTCCCAGGAGGTCACCCATCCTAGTACTACTCTCACCCAAGCACGCTTAACTGCGGAGTTCTGATGGGATCCGGTGCATTAGTGCTGGTATGATCGCACCTGCCAAGTATCGCACGATCAATGCATATATGGCTTCGGCAGCGTGTACAAGTTTTAACACTTGGGGAGACGCGTGCGAGGGCCCTGAGGTAGATGGGGTTTGGGTTCGAAAAAGCCGTCGTAAAAGTTAGTTCGAGTCGTGTAGGCGGTACTTTGGGACTTGGTTGCGACTAACAAGGACGGAAAAAAACGTAAACAAGAAAAAAAAACCTCAAAAAAGAGGTGCAACACGAGGACTTCCCAGGAGGTCACCCATCCTAGTACTACTCTCGCCCAAGCACGCTTAACTGCGGAGTTCTGATGGGATCCGGTGCATTAGTGCTGGTATGATCGCACCTGCCAAGTATCGCACGATCAATGCATATATGGCTTCGGCAGCGTGTACAAGTTTTAACACTTGGGGAGACGCGTGCGAGGGCCCTGAGGTAGATGGGGTTTGGGTCCGAAAAAGTCGTCGTAAAAGTTAGTTCGAGTCGTGTAGGCGGTACTTTGGGACTTGGTTGCGACTAACAAGGACGGAAAAAAACGTAAACAAGAAAAAAAAAACCTCAAAAAAGAGGTGCAACACGAGGACTTCCCAGGAGGTCACGCATCCTAGTACTACTCTCGCCCAAGCACGCTTCACTGCGGAGTTCTGATGGGATCCGGTGCATTAGTGCTGGTATGATCGCACCTGCCAAGTATCGCACGATCAATGCATATATGGCTTCGGCAGCGTGTACAAGTTTTAACACTTGGGGAGACGCGTGCGAGGGCCCTGAGGTAGATGGGGTTTGGGTCCGAAAAAGTCGTCGTAAAAGTTAGTTCGAGTCGTGTAGGCGGTACTTTGGGACTTGGTTGCGACTAACAAGGACGGAAAAAAACGTAAACAAGAAAAAAAAACCTCAAAAAAGAGGTGCAACACGAGGACTTCCCAGGAGGTCACCCATCCTAGTACTACTCTCGCCCAAGCACGCTTCACTGCGGAGTTCTGATGGGATCCGGTGCATTAGTGCTGGTATGATCGCACCTGCCAAGTATCGCACGATCAATGCATATATGGCTTCGGCAGCGTGTACAAGTTTTAACACTTGGGGAGACGCGTGCGAGGGCCCTGAGGTAGATGGGGTTTGGGTCCGAAAAAGCCGTCGTAAAAGTTAGTTCGAGTCGTGTAGGCTGTACTTTGGGACTTGGTTGCGACTAACAAGGACGGAAAAAAACGTAAACAAGAAAAAAAAAACCTCAAAAAAGAGGTGCAACACGAGGACATCCCAGGAGATCACCCATCCTAGTACTACTCTCGCCCAAGCACGCTTAACTGCGAAGTTCTGATGGGATCCGGTGCATTAGTTCTGGTATGATCGCACCTGCCAAGTATCGCACGATCAATGCATATATGGCTTCGGCAGCGTGTACAAGTTTTAACACTTGGGGAGACGCGTGCGAGGGCCCTGAGGTAGATGGGGTTTGGGTCCGAAAAAGTCGTCGTAAAAGTTAGTTCGAGTCGTGTAGGCGGTACTTTGGGACTTGGTTGCGACTAACAAGGACGGAAAAAAACGTAAACAAGAAAAAAAAAACCTCAAAAAAGAGGTGCAACACGAGGACTTCCCAGGAGGTCACCCATCCTAGTACTACTCTCGCCCAAGCACGCTTAACTGCGGAGTTCTGATGGGATCCGGTGCATTAGTGCTGGTATGATCGCACCTGCCAAGTATCGCACGATCAATGCATATATGGCTTCGGCAGCGTGTACAAGTTTTAACACTTGGGGAGACGCGTGCGAGGGCCCTGAGGTAGATGGGGTTTGGGTCCGAAAAAGCCGTCGTAAAAGTTAGTTCGAGTCGTGTAGGCTGTACTTTGGGACTTGGTTGCGACTAACAAGGACGGAAAAAAACGTAAACAAGAAAAAAAAAACCTCAAAAAAGAGGTGCAACACGAGGACATCCCAGGAGGTCACCCATCCTAGTACTACTCTCGCCCAAGCACGCTTAACTGCGAAGTTCTGATGGGATCCGGTGCATTAGTTCTGGTATGATCGCACCTGCCAAGTATCGCACGATCAATGCATATATGGCTTCGGCAGCGTGTACAAGTTTTAACACTTGGGGAGACGCGTGCGAGGGCCCTGAGGTAGATGGGGTTTGGGTCCGAAAAAGTCGTCGTAAAAGTTAGTTCGAGTCGTGTAGGCGGTACTTTGGGACTTGGTTGCGACTAACAAGGACGGAAAAAAACGTAAACAAGAAAAAAAAAACCTCAAAAAAGAGGTGCAACACGAGGACTTCCCAGGAGGTCACCCATCCTAATACTACTCTCGCCCAAGCACGCTTAACTGCGGAGTTCTGATGGGATCCGGTGCATTAGTGCTGGTATGATCGCACCTGCCAAGTATCTCACGATCAATGCATATATGGCTTCGGCAGCGTGTACAAGTTTTAACACTTGGGGAGACGCGTGCGAGGGCCCTGAGGTAGATGGGGTTTGGGTCCGAAAAAGCCGTCGTAAAAGTTAGTTCGAGTCGTGTAGGCTGTACTTTGGGACTTGGTTGCGACTAACAAGGACGGAAAAAAACGTAAACAAGAAAAAAAAAACCTCAAAAAAGAGATGCAACACGAGGACTTCCCAGGAGGTCACCCATCCTAGTACTACTCTCGCCCAAGCACGCTTAACTGCGGAGTTCTGATGGGATCCGGTGCATTAGTGCTGGTATGATCGCACCTGCCAAGTATCGCACGATCAATGCATATATGGCTTCGGCAGCGTGTACAAGTTTTAACACTTGGGGAGACGCGTGCGAGGACCCTGAGGTAGATGGGGTTTGGGTCCGAAAAAGCCGTCGTAAAAGTTAGTTCGAGTCGTGTAGGCGGTACTTTGGGACTTGGTTGCGACTAACAAGGACGGAAAAAAACGTAAACAAGAAAAAAAAAACCTCAAAAAAGAGGTGCAACACGAGGACTTCCCAGGAGGTCACCCATCCTAGTACTACTCTCGCCCAAGCACGCTTAACTGCGGAGTTCTGATGGGATCCGGTGCATTAGTGCTGGTATGATCGCACCTGCCAAGTATCGCACGATCAATGCATATATGGCTTCGGCAGCGTGTACAAGTTTTAACACTTGGGGAGACGCGTGTGAGGGCCCTGAGGTAGATGGGGTTTGGGTCCGAAAAAGCCGTCGTAAAAGTTAGTTCGAGTCGTGTAGGCGGTACTTTGGGACTTGGTTGCGACTAACAAGGACGGAAAAAAACGTAAACAAGAAAAAAAAAACCTCAAAAAAGAGGTGCAACACGAGGACTTCCCAGGAGGTCACCCATCCTAGTACTACTCTCGCCCAAGCACGCTTAACTGCGGAGTTCTGATGGGATCCGGTGCATTAGTGCTGGTATGATCGCACCTGCCAAGTATCGCACGATCAATGCATATATGGCTTCGGCAGCGTGTACAAGTTTTAACACTTGGGGAGACACGTGCGAGGGCCCTGAGGTAGATGGGGTTTGGGTCCGAAAAAGCCGTCGTAAAAGTTAGTTCGAGTCGTGTAGGCTGTACTTTGGGACTTGGTTGCGACTAACAAGGACGGAAAAAAACGTAAACAAGAAAAAAAAAACCTCAAAAAAGAGGTGCAACACGAGGACATCCCAGGAGGTCACCCATCCTAGTACTACTCTCGCCCAAGCACGCTTAACTGCGAAGTTCTGATGGGATCCGGTGCATTAGTTCTGGTATGATCGCACCTGCCAAGTATCGCACGATCAATGCATATATGGCTTCGGCAGCGTGTACAAGTTTTAACACTTGGGGAGACGCGTGCGAGGGCCCTGAGGTAGATGGGGTTTGGGTCCGAAAAAGTCGTCGTAAAAGTTAGTTCGAGTCGTGTAGGCGGTACTTTGGGACTTGGTTGCGACTAACAAGGACGGAAAAAAACGTAAACAAGAAAAAAAAAACCTCAAAAAAGAGCTGCAACACGAGGACTTCCCAGGAGGTCACCCATCCTAATACTACTCTCGCCCAAGCACGCTTAACTGCGGAGTTCTGATGGGATCCGGTGCATTAGTGCTGGTATGATCGCACCTGCCAAGTATCTCACGATCAATGCATATATGGCTTCGGCAGCGTGTACAAGTTTTAACACTTGGGGAGACGCGTGCGAGGGCCCTGAGGTAGATGGGGTTTGGGTCCGAAAAAGCCGTCGTAAAAGTTAGTTCGAGTCGTGTAGGCTGTACTTTGGGACTTGGTTGCGACTAACAAGGACGGAAAAAAACGTAAACAAGAAAAAAAAAACCTCAAAAAAGAGATGCAACACGAGGACTTCCCAGGAGGTCACCCATCCTAGTACTACTCTCGCCCAAGCACGCTTAACTGCGGAGTTCTGATGGGATCCGGTGCATTAGTGCTGGTATGATCGCACCTGCCAAGTATCGCACGATCAATGCATATATGGCTTCGGCAGCGTGTACAAGTTTTAACACTTGGGGAGACGCGTGCGAGGACCCTGAGGTAGATGGGGTTTGGGTCCGAAAAAGCCGTCGTAAAAGTTAGTTCGAGTCGTGTAGGCGGTACTTTGGGACTTGGTTGCGACTAACAAGGACGGAAAAAAACGTAAACAAGAAAAAAAAAACCTCAAAAAAGAGGTGCAACACGAGGACTTCCCAGGAGGTCACCCATCCTAGTACAACTCTCGCCCAAGCACGCTTAACTGCGGAGTTCTGATGGGATCCGGTGCATTAGTGCTGGTATGATCGCACCTGCCAAGTATCGCACGATCAATGCATATATGGCTTCGGCAGCGTGTACAAGTTTTAACACTTGGGGAGACGCGTGTGAGGGCCCTGAGGTAGATGGGGTTTGGGTCCGAAAAAGCCGTCGTAAAAGTTAGTTCGAGTCGTGTAGGCGGTACTTTGGGACTTGGTTGCGACTAACAAGGACGGAAAAAAACGTAAACAAGAAAAAAAAAACCTCAAAAAAGAGGTGCAACACGAGGACTTCCCAGGAGGTCACCCATCCTAGTACTACTCTCGCCCAAGCACGCTTAACTGCGGAGTTCTGATGGGATCCGGTGCATTAGTGCTGGTATGATCGCACCTGCCAAGTATCGCACGATCAATGCATATATGGCTTCGGCAGCGTGTACAAGTTTTAACACTTGGGGAGACGCGTGCGAGGGCCCTGAGGTAGATGGGGTTTGGGTCCGAAAAAGCCGTTGTAAAAGTTAGTTCGAGTCGTGTAGGCGGTACTTTGGGACTTGGTTGCGACTAACAAGGACGGAAAAAAACGTAAACAAGAAAAAAAAAACCTCAAAAAAGAGGTGCAACACGAGGACTTCCCAGGAGGTCACCCATCCTAGTACTACTCTCGCCCAAGCACGCTTAACTGCGGAGTTCTGATGGGATCCGGTGCATTAGTGCTGGTATGATCGCACCTGCCAAGTATCGCACGATCAATGCATATATGGCTTCGGCAGCGTGTACAAGTTTTAACACTTGGGGAGACGCGTGCGAGGGCCCTGAGGTAGATGGGGTTTGGGTCCGAAAAAGCCGTCGTAAAAGTTAGTTCGAGTCGTGTAGGCGGTACTTTGGGACTTGGTTGCGACTAACAAGGACGGAAAAAAACGTAAACAAGAAAAAAAAAACCTCAAAAAAGAGGTGCAACACGAGGACTTCCCAGGAGGTCACCCATCCTAGTACTACTCTCGCCCAAGCACGCTTAACTGCGGAGTTCTGATGGGATCCGGTGCATTAGTGCTGGTATGATCGCACCTGCCAAGTATCGCACGATCAATGCATATATGGCTTCGGCAGCGTGTACAAGTTTTAACACTTGGGGAGACGCGTGCGAGGGCCCTGAGGTAGATGGGGTTTGGGTCCGAAAAAGCCGTCGTAAAAGTTAGTTCGAGTCGTGTAGGCGGTACTTTGGGACTTGGTTGCGACTAACAAGGACGGAAAAAAACGTAAACAAGAAAAAAAAAACCTCAAAAAAGAGGTGCAACACGAGGACTTCCCAGGAGGTCACCCATCCTAGTACTACTCTCGCCCAAGCACGCTTAACTGCGGAGTTCTGATGGGATCCGGTGCATTAGTGCTGCTATGATCGCACCTGCCAAGTATCGCACGATCAATGCATATATGGCTTCGGCAGCGTGTACAAGTTTTAACACTTGGGGAGACGCGTTCGTGGGCCCTCAGGTAGATGGGGTTTGGGTCCGAAAAAGCCGTCGTAAAAGTTAGTTCGAGTCGTGTAGGCGGTACTTTGGGACTTGGTTGCGACTAACAAGGACGGAAAAAAACGTAAACAAGAAAAAAAAACCTCAAAAAAGAGGTGCAACACGAGGACTTCCCAGGAGGTCACCCATCCTAGTACTACTCTCGCCCAAGCACGCTTAACTGCGGAGTTCTGATGGGATCCGGTGCATTAGTGCTGGTATGATCGCACCTGCCAAGTATCGCACGATCAATGCATATATGGCTTCGGCAGCGTGTACAAGTTTTAACACTTGGGGAGACGCGTGCGAGGGCCCTGAGGTAGATGGGGTTTGGGTCCGAAAAAGCCGTCGTAAAAGTTAGTTCGAGTCGTGTAGGCGGTACTTTGGGACTTGGTTGCGACTAACAAGGACGGAAAAAAACGTAAACAAGAAAAAAAAAACCTCAAAAAAGAGGTGCAACACGAGGACTTCCCAGGAGGTCACCCATCCTAGTACTACTCTCACCCAAGCACGCTTAACTGCGGAGTTCTGATGGGATCCGGTGCATTAGTGCTGGTATGATCGCACCTGCCAAGTATCGCACGATCAATGCATATATGGCTTCGACAGCGTGTACAAGTTTTAACACTTGGGGAGACGCGTGCGAGGGCCCTGAGGTAGATGGGGTTTGGGTCCGAAAAAGCCGTCGTAAAAGTTAGTTCGAGTCGTGTAGGCGGTACTTTGGGACTTGGTTGCGACTAACAAGGACGGAAAAAAACGTAAAGAAGAAAAAAAAAACCTCAAAAGAGAGGTGCAACACGAGGACTTCCCAGGAGGTCACCCTTCCTAGTACTACTCTCGCCCAAGCACGCTTAACTGCGGAGTTCTGATGGGATCCGGTGCATTAGTGCTGGTATGATCGCACCTGCCAAGTATCGCACGATCAATGCATATATGGCTTCGGCAGCGTGTACAAGTTTTAACACTTGGGGAGACGCGTGCGAGGGCCCTGAGGTAGATGGGGTTTGGGTCCGAAAAAGCCGTCGTAAAAGTTAGTTCGAGTCGTGTAGGCGGTACTTTGGGACTTGGTTGCGACTAACAAGGACGGAAAAAAACGTAAACAAGAAAAAAAAAACCTCAAAAAAGAGGTGCAACACAAGGACTTCCCAGGAGGTCACCCATCCTAGTACTACTCTCGCCCAAGCACGCTTAACTGCGGAGTTCTGATGGGATCCGGTGCATTAGTGCTGGTATGATCGCACCTGCCAAGTATCGCACGATCAATGCATATATGGCTTCGGCAGCGTGTACAAGTTTTAACACTTGGGGAGACGCGTGCGAGGGCCCTGAGGTAGATGGGGTTTGGGTCCGAAAAAGCCGTCGTAAAAGTTAGTTCGAGTCGTGTAGGCGGTACTTTGGGACTTGGTTGCGACTAACAAGGACGGAAAAAAACGTAAACAAGAAAAAAAAAACCTCATAAAAGAGGTGCAACACGAGGGCTTCCCAGGAGGTCACCCATCCTAGTACTACTCTCGCCCAAGCACGCTTAACTGCGGAGTTCTGATGGGATCCGGTGCATTAGTGCTGGTATGATCGCACCTGCCAAGTATCGCACGATCAATGCATATATGGCTTCGGCAGCGTGTACAAGTTTTAACACTTGGGGAGACGCGTGTGAGGGCCCTGAGGTAGATGGGGTTTGGGTCCGAAAAAGCCGTCGTAAAAGTTAGTTCGAGTCGTGTAGGCGGTACTTTGGGACTTGGTTGCGACTAACAAGGACGGAAAAAAACGTAAACAAGAAAAAAAAAACCTCAAAAAAGAGGTGCAACACGAGGACTTCCCAGGAGGTCACCCATCCTAGTACTACTCTCGCCCAAGCACGCTTAACTGCGGAGTTCTGATGGGATCCGGTGCATTAGTGCTGGTATGATCGCACCTGCCAAGTATCGCACGATCAATGCATATATGGCTTCGGCAGCGTGTACAAGTTTTAACACTTGGGGAGACGCGTGCGAGGGCCCTGAGGTAGATGGGGTTTGGGTCCGAAAAAGCCGTTGTAAAAGTTAGTTCGAGTCGTGTAGGCGGTACTTTGGGACTTGGTTGCGACTAACAAGGACGGAAAAAAACGTAAACAAGAAAAAAAAAACCTCAAAAAAGAGGTGCAACACGAGGACTTCCCAGGAGGTCACCCATCCTAGTACTACTCTCGCCCAAGCACGCTTAACTGCGGAGTTCTGATGGGATCCGGTGCATTAGTGCTGGTATGATCGCACCTGCCAAGTATCGCACGATCAATGCATATATGGCTTCGGCAGCGTGTACAAGTTTTAACACTTGGGGAGACGCGTGCGAGGGCCCTGAGGTAGATGGGGTTTGGGTCCGAAAAAGCCGTCGTAAAAGTTAGTTCGAGTCGTGTAGGCGGTACTTTGGGACTTGGTTGCGACTAACAAGGACGGAAAAAAACGTAAACAAGAAAAAAAAAACCTCAAAAAAGAGGTGCAACACGAGGACTTCCCAGGAGGTCACCCATCCTAGTACTACTCTCGCCCAAGCACGCTTAACTGCGGAGTTCTGATGGGATCCGGTGCATTAGTGCTGGTATGATCGCACCTGCCAAGTATCGCACGATCAATGCATATATGGCTTCGGCAGCGTGTACAAGTTTTAACACTTGGGGAGACGCGTGTGAGGGCCCTGAGGTAGATGGGGTTTGGGTCCGAAAAAGCCGTCGTAAAAGTTAGTTCGAGTCGTGTAGGCGGTACTTTGGGACTTGGTTGCGACTAACAAGGACGGAAAAAAACGTAAACAAGAAAAAAAAAAACCTCAAAAAAGAGGTGCAACACGAGGACTTCCCAGGAGGTCACCCATCCTAGTACTACTCTCGCCCAAGCACGCTTAACTGCGGAGTTCTGATGGGATCCGGTGCATTAGTGCTGGTATGATCGCACCTGCCAAGTATCGCACGATCAATGCATATATGGCTTCGGCAGCGTGTACAAGTTTTAACACTTGGGGAGACGCGTGCGAGGGCCCTGAGGTAGATGGGGTTTGGGTCCGAAAAAGCCGTTGTAAAAGTTAGTTCGAGTCGTGTAGGCGGTACTTTGGGACTTGGTTGCGACTAACAAGGACGGAAAAAAACGTAAACAAGAAAAAAAAAACCTCAAAAAAGAGGTGCAACACGAGGACTTCCCAGGAGGTCACCCATCCTAGTACTACTCTCGCCCAAGCACGCTTAACTGCGGAGTTCTGATGGGATCCGGTGCATTAGTGCTGGTATGATCGCACCTGCCAAGTATCGCACGATCAATGCATATATGGCTTCGGCAGCGTGTACAAGTTTTAACACTTGGGGAGACGCGTGCGAGGGCCCTGAGGTAGATGGGGTTTGGGTCCGAAAAAGCCGTCGTAAAAGTTAGTTCGAGTCGTGTAGGCGGTACTTTGGGACTTGGTTGCGACTAACAAGGACGGAAAAAAACGTAAACAAGAAAAAAAAAACCTCAAAAAAGAGGTGCAACACGAGGACTTCCCAGGAGGTCACCCATCCTAGTACTACTCTCGCCCAAGCACGCTTAACTGCGGAGTTCTGATGGGATCCGGTGCATTAGTGCTGGTATGATCGCACCTGCCAAGTATCGCACGATCAATGCATATATGGCTTCGGCAGCGTGTACAAGTTTTAACACTTGGGGAGACGCGTGCGAGGGCCCTGAGGTAGATGGGGTTTGGGTCCGAAAAAGCCGTCGTAAAAGTTAGTTCGAGTCGTGTAGGCGGTACTTTGGGACTTGGTTGCGACTAACAAGGACGGAAAAAAACGTAAACAAGAAAAAAAAAACCTCAAAAAAGAGGTGCAACACGAGGACTTCCCAGGAGGTCACCCATCCTAGTACTACTCTCGCCCAAGCACGCTTAACTGCGGAGTTCTGATGGGATCCGGTGCATTAGTGCTGGTATGATCGCACCTGCCAAGTATCGCACGATCAATGCATATATGGCTTCGGCAGCGTGTACAAGTTTTAACACTTGGGGAGACGCGTTCGAGGGCCCTTAGGTAGATGGGGTTTGGGTCCGAAAAAGCCGTCGTAAAAGTTAGTTCGAGTCGTGTAGGCGGTACTTTGGGACTTGGTTGCGACTAACAAGGACGGAAAAAAACGTAAACAAGAAAAAAAAACCTCAAAAAAGAGGTGCAACACGAGGACTTCCCAGGAGGTCACCCATCCTAGTACTACTCTCGCCCAAGCACGCTTAACTGCGGAGTTCTGATGGGATCCGGTGCATTAGTGCTGGTATGATCGCACCTGCCAAGTATCGCACGATCAATGCATATATGGCTTCGGCAGCGTGTACAAGTTTTAACACTTGGGGAGACGCGTGCGAGGGCCCTGAGGTAGATGGGGTTTGGGTCCGAAAAAACCGTCGTAAAAGTTAGTTCGAGTCGTGTAGGCGGTACTTTGGGACTTGGTTGCGACTAACAAGGACGGAAAAAAACGTAAACAAGAAAAAAAAAACCTCAAAAAAGAGGTGCAACACGAGGACTTCCCAGGAGGTCACCCATCCTAGTACTACTCTCACCCAAGCACGCTTAACTGCGGAGTTCTGATGGGATCCGGTGCATTAGTGCTGGTATGATCGCATCTGCCAAGTATCGCACGATCAATGCATATATGGCTTCGGCAGCGTGTACAAGTTTTAACACTTGGGGAGACGCGTGCGAGGGCCCTGAGGTAGATGGGGTTTGGGTCCGAAAAAGCCGTCGTAAAAGTTAGTTCGAGTCGTGTAGGCGGTACTTTGGGACTTGGTTGCGACTAACAAGGACGGAAAAAAACGTAAAGAAGAAAAAAAAAACCTCAAAAGAGAGGTGCAACACGAGGACTTCCCAGGAGGTCACCCTTCCTAGTACTACTCTCGCCCAAGCACGCTTAACTGCGGAGTTCTGATGGGATCCGGTGCATTAGTGCTGGTATGATCGCACCTGCCAAGTATCGCACGATCAATGCATATATGGCTTCGGCAGCGTGTACAAGTTTTAACACTTGGGGAGACGCGTGCGAGGGCCCTGAGGTAGATGGGGTTTGGGTCCGAAAAAGCCGTCGTAAAAGTTAGTTCGAGTCGTGTAGGCGGTACTTTGGGACTTGGTTGCGACTAACAAGGACGGAAAAAAACGTAAACAAGAAAAAAAAAACCTCAAAAAAGAGGTGCAACACAAGGACTTCCCAGGAGGTCACCCATCCTAGTACTACTCTCGCCCAAGCACGCTTAACTGCGGAGTTCTGATGGGATCCGGTGCATTAGTGCTGGTATGATCGCACCTGCCAAGTATCGCACGATCAATGCATATATGGCTTCGGCAGCGTGTACAAGTTTTAACACTTGGGGAGACGCGTGCGAGGGCCCTGAGGTAGATGGGGTTTGGGTCCGAAAAAGCCGTCGTAAAAGTTAGTTCGAGTCGTGTAGGCGGTACTTTGGGACTTGGTTGCGACTAACAAGGACGGAAAAAAACGTAAACAAGAAAAAAAAAACCTCATAAAAGAGGTGCAACACGAGGACTTCCCAGGAGGTCACCCATCCTAGTACTACTCTCGCCCAAGCACGCTTAACTGCGGAGTTCTGATGGGATCCGGTGCATTAGTGCTGGTATGATCGCACCTGCCAAGTATCGCACGATCAATGCATATATGGCTTCGGCAGCGTGTACAAGTTTTAACACTTGGGGAGACGCGTGTGAGGGCCCTGAGGTAGATGGGGTTTGGGTCCGAAAAAGCCGTCGTAAAAGTTAGTTCGAGTCGTGTAGGCGGTACTTTGGGACTTGGTTGCGACTAACAAGGACGGAAAAAAACGTAAACAAGAAAAAAAAAACCTCAAAAAAGAGGTGCAACACGAGGACTTCCCAGGAGGTCACCCATCCTAGTACTACTCTCGCCCAAGCACGCTTAACTGCGGAGTTCTGATGGGATCCGGTGCATTAGTGCTGGTATGATCGCACCTGCCAAGTATCGCACGATCAATGCATATATGGCTTCGGCAGCGTGTACAAGTTTTAACACTTGGGGAGACGCGTGCGAGGGCCCTGAGGTAGATGGGGTTTGGGTCCGAAAAAGCCGTTGTAAAAGTTAGTTCGAGTCGTGTAGGCGGTACTTTGGGACTTGGTTGCGACTAACAAGGACGGAAAAAAACGTAAACAAGAAAAAAAAAACCTCAAAAAAGAGGTGCAACACGAGGACTTCCCAGGAGGTCACCCATCCTAGTACTACTCTCGCCCAAGCACGCTTAACTGCGGAGTTCTGATGGGATCCGGTGCATTAGTGCTGGTATGATCGCACCTGCCAAGTATCGCACGATCAATGCATATATGGCTTCGGCAGCGTGTACAAGTTTTAACACTTGGGGAGACGCATGCGAGGGCCCTGAGGTAGATGGGGTTTGGGTCCGAAAAAGCCGTCGTAAAAGTTAGTTCGAGTCGTGTAGGCGGTACTTTGGGACTTGGTTGCGACTAACAAGGACGGAAAAAAACGTAAACAAGAAAAAAAAAACCTCATAAAAGAGGTGCAACACGAGGACTTCCCAGGAGGTCACCCATCCTAGCACTACTCTCGCCCAAGCACGCTTAACTGCGGAGTTCTGATGGGATCCGGTGCATTAGTGCTGGTATGATCGCACCTGCCAAGTATCGCACGATCAATGCATATATGGCTTCGGCAGCGTGTACAAGTTTTAACACTTGGGGAGACGCGTGTGAGGGCCCTGAGGTAGATGGGGTTTGGGTCCGAAAAAGCCGTCGTAAAAGTTAGTTCGAGTCGTGTAGGCGGTACTTTGGGACTTGGTTGCGACTAACAAGGACGGAAAAAAACGTAAACAAGAAAAAAAAAACCTCAAAAAAGAGGTGCAACACGAGGACTTCCCAGGAGGTCACCCATCCTAGTACTACTCTCGCCCAAGCACGCTTAACTGCGGAGTTCTGATGGGATCCGGTGCATTAGTGCTGGTATGATCGCACCTGCCAAGTATCGCACGATCAATGCATATATGGCTTCGGCAGCGTGTACAAGTTTTAACACTTGGGGAGACGCGTGCGAGGGCCCTGAGGTAGATGGGGTTTGGGTCCGAAAAAGCCGTTGTAAAAGTTAGTTCGAGTCGTGTAGGCGGTACTTTGGGACTTGGTTGCGACTAACAAGGACGGAAAAAAACGTAAACAAGAAAAAAAAAACCTCAAAAAAGAGGTGCAACACGAGGACTTCCCAGGAGGTCACCCATCCTAGTACTACTCTCGCCCAAGCACGCTTAACTGCGGAGTTCTGATGGGATCCGGTGCATTAGTGCTGGTATGATCGCACCTGCCAAGTATCGCACGATCAATGCATATATGGCTTCGGCAGCGTGTACAAGTTTTAACACTTGGGGAGACGCGTGCGAGGGCCCTGAGGTAGATGGGGTTTGGGTCCGAAAAAGCCGTCGTAAAAGTTAGTTCGAGTCGTGTACGCGGTACTTTGGGACTTGGTTGCGACTAACAAGGACGGAAAAAAACGTAAACAAGAAAAAAAAAACCTCATAAAAGAGGTGCAACACGAGGACTTCCCAGGAGGTCACCCATCCTAGTACTACTCTCGCCCAAGCACGCTTAACTGCGGAGTTCTGATGGGATCCGGTGCATTAGTGCTGGTATGATCGCACCTGCCAAGTATCGCACGATCAATGCATATATGGCTTCGGCAGCGTGTACAAGTTTTAACACTTGGGGAGACGCGTGTGAGGGCCCTGAGGTAGATGGGGTTTGGGTCCGAAAAAGCCGTCGTAAAAGTTAGTTCGAGTCGTGTAGGCGGTACTTTGGGACTTGGTTGCGACTAACAAGGACGGAAAAAAACGTAAACAAGAAAAAAAAAACCTCAAAAAAGAGGTGCAACACGAGGACTTCCCAGGAGGTCACCCATCCTAGTACTACTCTCGCCCAAGCACGCTTAACTGCGGAGTTCTGATGGGATCCGGTGCATTAGTGCTGGTATGATCGCACCTGCCAAGTATCGCACGATCAATGCATATATGGCTTCGGCAGCGTGTACAAGTTTTAACACTTGGGGAGACGCGTGCGAGGGCCCTGAGGTAGATGGGGTTTGGGTCCGAAAAAGCCGTTGTAAAAGTTAGTTCGAGTCGTGTAGGCGGTACTTTGGGACTTGGTTGCGACTAACAAGGACGGAAAAAAACGTAAACAAGAAAAAAAAAACCTCAAAAAAGAGGTGCAACACGAGGACTTCCCAGGAGGTCACCCATCCTAGTACTACTCTCGCCCAAGCACGCTTAACTGCGGAGTTCTGATGGGATCCGGTGCATTAGTGCTGGTATGATCGCACCTGCCAAGTATCGCACGATCAATGCATATATGGCTTCGGCAGCGTGTACAAGTTTTAACACTTGGGGAGACGCGTGCGAGGGCCCTGAGGTAGATGGGGTTTGGGTCCGAAAAAGCCGTCGTAAAAGTTAGTTCGAGTCGTGTAGGCGGTACTTTGGGACTTGGTTGCGACTAACAAGGACGGAAAAAAACGTAAACAAGAAAAAAAAAACCTCAAAAAAGAGGTGCAACACGAGGACTTCCCAGGAGGTCACCCATCCTAGTACTACTCTCACCCAAGCACGCTTAACTGCGGAGTTCTGATGGGATCCGGTGCATTAGTGCTGGTATGATCGCATCTGCCAAGTATCGCACGATCAATGCATATATGGCTTCGGCAGCGTGTACAAGTTTTAACACTTGGGGAGACGCGTGCGAGGGCCCTGAGGTAGATGGGGTTTGGGTCCGAAAAAGCCGTCGTAAAAGTTAGTTCGAGTCGTGTAGGCGGTACTTTGGGACTTGGTTGCGACTAACAAGGACGGAAAAAAACGTAAAGAAGAAAAAAAAAACCTCAAAAGAGAGGTGCAACACGAGGACTTCCCAGGAGGTCACCCTTCCTAGTACTACTCTCGCCCAAGCACGCTTAACTGCGGAGTTCTGATGGGATCCGGTGCATTAGTGCTGGTATGATCGCACCTGCCAAGTATCGCACGATCAATGCATATATGGCTTCGGCAGCGTGTACAAGTTTTAACACTTGGGGAGACGCGTGCGAGGGCCCTGAGGTAGATGGGGTTTGGGTCCGAAAAAGCCGTCGTAAAAGTTAGTTCGAGTCGTGTAGGCGGTACTTTGGGACTTGGTTGCGACTAACAAGGACGGAAAAAAACGTAAACAAGAAAAAAAAAACCTCAAAAAAGAGGTGCAACACAAGGACTTCCCAGGAGGTCACCCATCCTAGTACTACTCTCGCCCAAGCACGCTTAACTGCGGAGTTCTGATGGGATCCGGTGCATTAGTGCTGGTATGATCGCACCTGCCAAGTATCGCACGATCAATGCATATATGGCTTCGGCAGCGTGTACAAGTTTTAACACTTGGGGAGACGCGTGCGAGGGCCCTGAGGTAGATGGGGTTTGGGTCCGAAAAAGCCGTCGTAAAAGTTAGTTCGAGTCGTGTAGGCGGTACTTTGGGACTTGGTTGCGACTAACAAGGACGGAAAAAAACGTAAACAAGAAAAAAAAAACCTCATAAAAGAGGTGCAACACGAGGACTTCCCAGGAGGTCACCCATCCTAGTACTACTCTCGCCCAAGCACGCTTAACTGCGGAGTTCTGATGGGATCCGGTGCATTAGTGCTGGTATGATCGCACCTGCCAAGTATCGCACGATCAATGCATATATGGCTTCGGCAGCGTGTACAAGTTTTAACACTTGGGGAGACGCGTGTGAGGGCCCTGAGGTAGATGGGGTTTGGGTCCGAAAAAGCCGTCGTAAAAGTTAGTTCGAGTCGTGTAGGCGGTACTTTGGGACTTGGTTGCGACTAACAAGGACGGAAAAAAACGTAAACAAGAAAAAAAAAACCTCAAAAAAGAGGTGCAACACGAGGACTTCCCAGGAGGTCACCCATCCTAGTACTACTCTCGCCCAAGCACGCTTAACTGCGGAGTTCTGATGGGATCCGGTGCATTAGTGCTGGTATGATCGCACCTGCCAAGTATCGCACGATCAATGCATATATGGCTTCGGCAGCGTGTACAAGTTTTAACACTTGGGGAGACGCGTGCGAGGGCCCTGAGGTAGATGGGGTTTGGGTCCGAAAAAGCCGTTGTAAAAGTTAGTTCGAGTCGTGTAGGCGGTACTTTGGGACTTGGTTGCGACTAACAAGGACGGAAAAAAACGTAAACAAGAAAAAAAAAACCTCAAAAAAGAGGTGCAACACGAGGACTTCCCAGGAGGTCACCCATCCTAGTACTACTCTCGCCCAAGCACGCTTAACTGCGGAGTTCTGATGGGATCCGGTGCATTAGTGCTGGTATGATCGCACCTGCCAAGTATCGCACGATCAATGCATATATGGCTTCGGCAGCGTGTACAAGTTTTAACACTTGGGGAGACGCATGCGAGGGCCCTGAGGTAGATGGGGTTTGGGTCCGAAAAAGCCGTCGTAAAAGTTAGTTCGAGTCGTGTAGGCGGTACTTTGGGACTTGGTTGCGACTAACAAGGACGGAAAAAAACGTAAACAAGAAAAAAAAAACCTCATAAAAGAGGTGCAACACGAGGACTTCCCAGGAGGTCACCCATCCTAGTACTACTCTCGCCCAAGCACGCTTAACTGCGGAGTTCTGATGGGATCCGGTGCATTAGTGCTGGTATGATCGCACCTGCCAAGTATCGCACGATCAATGCATATATGGCTTCGGCAGCGTGTACAAGTTTTAACACTTGGGGAGACGCGTGTGAGGGCCCTGAGGTAGATGGGGTTTGGGTCCGAAAAAGCCGTCGTAAAAGTTAGTTCGAGTCGTGTAGGCGGTACTTTGGGACTTGGTTGCGACTAACAAGGACGGAAAAAAACGTAAACAAGAAAAAAAAAACCTCAAAAAAGAGGTGCAACACGAGGACTTCCCAGGAGGTCACCCATCCTAGTACTACTCTCGCCCAAGCACGCTTAACTGCGGAGTTCTGATGGGATCCGGTGCATTAGTGCTGGTATGATCGCACCTGCCAAGTATCGCACGATCAATGCATATATGGCTTCGGCAGCGTGTACAAGTTTTAACACTTGGGGAGACGCGTGCGAGGGCCCTGAGGTAGATGGGGTTTGGGTCCGAAAAAGCCGTTGTAAAAGTTAGTTCGAGTCGTGTAGGCGGTACTTTGGGACTTGGTTGCGACTAACAAGGACGGAAAAAAACGTAAACAAGAAAAAAAAAACCTCAAAAAAGAGGTGCAACACGAGGACTTCCCAGGAGGTCACCCATCCTAGTACTACTCTCGCCCAAGCACGCTTAACTGCGGAGTTCTGATGGGATCCGGTGCATTAGTGCTGGTATGATCGCACCTGCCAAGTATCGCACGATCAATGCATATATGGCTTCGGCAGCGTGTACAAGTTTTAACACTTGGGGAGACGCGTGCGAGGGCCCTGAGGTAGATGGGGTTTGGGTCCGAAAAAGCCGTCGTAAAAGTTAGTTCGAGTCGTGTACGCGGTACTTTGGGACTTGGTTGCGACTAACAAGGACGGAAAAAAACGTAAACAAGAAAAAAAAAACCTCATAAAAGAGGTGCAACACGAGGACTTCCCAGGAGGTCACCCATCCTAGTACTACTCTCGCCCAAGCACGCTTAACTGCGGAGTTCTGATGGGATCCGGTGCATTAGTGCTGGTATGATCGCACCTGCCAAGTATCGCACGATCAATGCATATATGGCTTCGGCAGCGTGTACAAGTTTTAACACTTGGGGAGACGCGTGTGAGGGCCCTGAGGTAGATGGGGTTTGGGTCCGAAAAAGCCGTCGTAAAAGTTAGTTCGAGTCGTGTAGGCGGTACTTTGGGACTTGGTTGCGACTAACAAGGACGGAAAAAAACGTAAACAAGAAAAAAAAAACCTCAAAAAAGAGGTGCAACACGAGGACTTCCCAGGAGGTCACCCATCCTAGTACTACTCTCGCCCAAGCACGCTTAACTGCGGAGTTCTGATGGGATCCGGTGCATTAGTGCTGGTATGATCGCACCTGCCAAGTATCGCACGATCAATGCATATATGGCTTCGGCAGCGTGTACAAGTTTTAACACTTGGGGAGACGCGTGCGAGGGCCCTGAGGTAGATGGGGTTTGGGTCCGAAAAAGCCGTTGTAAAAGTTAGTTCGAGTCGTGTAGGCGGTACTTTGGGACTTGGTTGCGACTAACAAGGACGGAAAAAAACGTAAACAAGAAAAAAAAAACCTCAAAAAAGAGGTGCAACACGAGGACTTCCCAGGAGGTCACCCATCCTAGTACTACTCTCGCCCAAGCACGCTTAACTGCGGAGTTCTGATGGGATCCGGTGCATTAGTGCTGGTATGATCGCACCTGCCAAGTATCGCACGATCAATGCATATATGGCTTCGGCAGCGTGTACAAGTTTTAACACTTGGGGAGACGCGTGCGAGGGCCCTGAGGTAGATGGGGTTTGGGTCCGAAAAAGCCGTCGTAAAAGTTAGTTCGAGTCGTGTAGGCGGTACTTTGGGACTTGGTTGCGACTAACAAGGACGGAAAAAAACGTAAACAAGAAAAAAAAAACCTCAAAAAAGAGGTGCAACACGAGGACTTCCCAGGAGGTCACCCATCCTAGTACTACTCTCACCCAAGCACGCTTAACTGCGGAGTTCTGATGGGATCCGGTGCATTAGTGCTGGTATGATCGCATCTGCCAAGTATCGCACGATCAATGCATATATGGCTTCGGCAGCGTGTACAAGTTTTAACACTTGGGGAGACGCGTGCGAGGGCCCTGAGGTAGATGGGGTTTGGGTCCGAAAAAGCCGTCGTAAAAGTTAGTTCGAGTCGTGTAGGCGGTACTTTGGGACTTGGTTGCGACTAACAAGGACGGAAAAAAACGTAAAGAAGAAAAAAAAAACCTCAAAAGAGAGGTGCAACACGAGGACTTCCCAGGAGGTCACCCTTCCTAGTACTACTCTCGCCCAAGCACGCTTAACTGCGGAGTTCTGATGGGATCCGGTGCATTAGTGCTGGTATGATCGCACCTGCCAAGTATCGCACGATCAATGCATATATGGCTTCGGCAGCGTGTACAAGTTTTAACACTTGGGGAGACGCGTGCGAGGGCCCTGAGGTAGATGGGGTTTGGGTCCGAAAAAGCCGTCGTAAAAGTTAGTTCGAGTCGTGTAGGCGGTACTTTGGGACTTGGTTGCGACTAACAAGGACGGAAAAAAACGTAAACAAGAAAAAAAAAACCTCAAAAAAGAGGTGCAACACAAGGACTTCCCAGGAGGTCACCCATCCTAGTACTACTCTCGCCCAAGCACGCTTAACTGCGGAGTTCTGATGGGATCCGGTGCATTAGTGCTGGTATGATCGCACCTGCCAAGTATCGCACGATCAATGCATATATGGCTTCGGCAGCGTGTACAAGTTTTAACACTTGGGGAGACGCGTGCGAGGGCCCTGAGGTAGATGGGGTTTGGGTCCGAAAAAGCCGTCGTAAAAGTTAGTTCGAGTCGTGTAGGCGGTACTTTGGGACTTGGTTGCGACTAACAAGGACGGAAAAAAACGTAAACAAGAAAAAAAAAACCTCATAAAAGAGGTGCAACACGAGGACTTCCCAGGAGGTCACCCATCCTAGTACTACTCTCGCCCAAGCACGCTTAACTGCGGAGTTCTGATGGGATCCGGTGCATTAGTGCTGGTATGATCGCACCTGCCAAGTATCGCACGATCAATGCATATATGGCTTCGGCAGCGTGTACAAGTTTTAACACTTGGGGAGACGCGTGTGAGGGCCCTGAGGTAGATGGGGTTTGGGTCCGAAAAAGCCGTCGTAAAAGTTAGTTCGAGTCGTGTAGGCGGTACTTTGGGACTTGGTTGCGACTAACAAGGACGGAAAAAAACGTAAACAAGAAAAAAAAAACCTCAAAAAAGAGGTGCAACACGAGGACTTCCCAGGAGGTCACCCATCCTAGTACTACTCTCGCCCAAGCACGCTTAACTGCGGAGTTCTGATGGGATCCGGTGCATTAGTGCTGGTATGATCGCACCTGCCAAGTATCGCACGATCAATGCATATATGGCTTCGGCAGCGTGTACAAGTTTTAACACTTGGGGAGACGCGTGCGAGGGCCCTGAGGTAGATGGGGTTTGGGTCCGAAAAAGCCGTTGTAAAAGTTAGTTCGAGTCGTGTAGGCGGTACTTTGGGACTTGGTTGCGACTAACAAGGACGGAAAAAAACGTAAACAAGAAAAAAAAAACCTCAAAAAAGAGGTGCAACACGAGGACTTCCCAGGAGGTCACCCATCCTAGTACTACTCTCGCCCAAGCACGCTTAACTGCGGAGTTCTGATGGGATCCGGTGCATTAGTGCTGGTATGATCGCACCTGCCAAGTATCGCACGATCAATGCATATATGGCTTCGGCAGCGTGTACAAGTTTTAACACTTGGGGAGACGCATGCGAGGGCCCTGAGGTAGATGGGGTTTGGGTCCGAAAAAGCCGTCGTAAAAGTTAGTTCGAGTCGTGTAGGCGGTACTTTGGGACTTGGTTGCGACTAACAAGGACGGAAAAAAACGTAAACAAGAAAAAAAAAACCTCATAAAAGAGGTGCAACACGAGGACTTCCCAGGAGGTCACCCATCCTAGTACTACTCTCGCCCAAGCACGCTTAACTGCGGAGTTCTGATGGGATCCGGTGCATTAGTGCTGGTATGATCGCACCTGCCAAGTATCGCACGATCAATGCATATATGGCTTCGGCAGCGTGTACAAGTTTTAACACTTGGGGAGACGCGTGTGAGGGCCCTGAGGTAGATGGGGTTTGGGTCCGAAAAAGCCGTCGTAAAAGTTAGTTCGAGTCGTGTAGGCGGTACTTTGGGACTTGGTTGCGACTAACAAGGACGGAAAAAAACGTAAACAAGAAAAAAAAAACCTCAAAAAAGAGGTGCAACACGAGGACTTCCCAGGAGGTCACCCATCCTAGTACTACTCTCGCCCAAGCACGCTTAACTGCGGAGTTCTGATGGGATCCGGTGCATTAGTGCTGGTATGATCGCACCTGCCAAGTATCGCACGATCAATGCATATATGGCTTCGGCAGCGTGTACAAGTTTTAACACTTGGGGAGACGCGTGCGAGGGCCCTGAGGTAGATGGGGTTTGGGTCCGAAAAAGCCGTTGTAAAAGTTAGTTCGAGTCGTGTAGGCGGTACTTTGGGACTTGGTTGCGACTAACAAGGACGGAAAAAAACGTAAACAAGAAAAAAAAAACCTCAAAAAAGAGGTGCAACACGAGGACTTCCCAGGAGGTCACCCATCCTAGTACTACTCTCGCCCAAGCACGCTTAACTGCGGAGTTCTGATGGGATCCGGTGCATTAGTGCTGGTATGATCGCACCTGCCAAGTATCGCACGATCAATGCATATATGGCTTCGGCAGCGTGTACAAGTTTTAACACTTGGGGAGACGCGTGCGAGGGCCCTGAGGTAGATGGGGTTTGGGTCCGAAAAAGCCGTCGTAAAAGTTAGTTCGAGTCGTGTACGCGGTACTTTGGGACTTGGTTGCGACTAACAAGGACGGAAAAAAACGTAAACAAGAAAAAAAAAACCTCATAAAAGAGGTGCAACACGAGGACTTCCCAGGAGGTCAACCATCCTAGTACTACTCTCGCCCAAGCACGCTTAACTGCGGAGTTCTGATGGGATCCGGTGCATTAGTGCTGGTATGATCGCACCTGCCAAGTATCGCACGATCAATGCATATATGGCTTCGGCAGCGTGTACAAGTTTTAACACTTGGGGAGACGCGTGTGAGGGCCCTGAGGTAGATGGGGTTTGGGTCCGAAAAAGCCGTCGTAAAAGTTAGTTCGAGTCGTGTAGGCGGTACTTTGGGACTTGGTTGCGACTAACAAGGACGGAAAAAAACGTAAACAAGAAAAAAAAAACCTCAAAAAAGAGGTGCAACACGAGGACTTCCCAGGAGGTCACCCATCCTAGTACTACTCTCGCCCAAGCACGCTTAACTGCGGAGTTCTGATGGGATCCGGTGCATTAGTGCTGGTATGATCGCACCTGCCAAGTATCGCACGATCAATGCATATATGGCTTCGGCAGCGTGTACAAGTTTTAACACTTGGGGAGACGCGTGCGAGGGCCCTGAGGTAGATGGGGTTTGGGTCCGAAAAAGCCGTCGTAAAAGTTAGTTCGAGTCGTGTAGGCGGTACTTTGGGACTTGGTTGCGACTAACAAGGACGGAAAAAAACGTAAACAAGAAAAAAAAAACCTCAAAAAAGAGGTGCAACACGAGGACTTCCCAGGAGGTCACCCATCCTAGTACTACTCTCGCCCAAGCACGCTTAACTGCGGAGTTCTGATGGGATCCGGTGCATTAGTGCTGGTATGATCGCACCTGCCAAGTATCGCACGATCAATGGATATATGGCTTCGGCAGCGTGTACAAGTTTTAACACTTGGGGAGACGCGTGTGAGGGCCCTGAGGTAGATGGGGTTTGGGTCCGAAAAAGCCGTCGTAAAAGTTAGTTCGAGTCGTGTAGGCGGTACTTTGGGACTTGGTTGCGACTAACAAGGACGGAAAAAAACGTAACCAAGAAAAAAAAAAACCTCAAAAAAGAGGTGCAACACGAGGACTTCCCAGGAGGTCACCCATCCTAGTACTACTCTCGCCCAAGCACGCTTAACTGCGGAGTTCTGATGGGATCCGGTGCATTAGTGCTGGTATGATCGCACCTGCCAAGTATCGCACGATCAATGCATACATGGCTTCGGCAGCGTGTACAAGTTTTAACACTTGGGGAGACGCGTGCGAGGGCCCTGAGGTAGATGGGGTTTGGGTCCGAAAAAGCCGTTGTAAAAGTTAGTTCGAGTCGTGTAGGTGGTACTTTGGGACTTGGTTGCGACTAACAAGGACGGAAAAAAACGTAAACAAGAAAAAAAAAACCTCAAAAAAGAGGTGCAACACGAGGACTTCCCAGGAGGTCACCCATCCTAGTACTACTCTCGCCCAAGCACGCTTAACTGCGGAGTTCTGATGGGATCCGGTGCATTAGTGCTGGTATGATCGCACCTGCCAAGTATCGCACGATCAATGCATATATGGCTTCGGCAGCGTGTACAAGTTTTAACACTTGGGGAGACGCGTGCGAGGGCCCTGAGGTAGATGGGGTTTGGGTCCGAAAAAGCCGTCGTAAAAGTTAGTTCGAGTCGTGTAGGCGGTACTTTGGGACTTGGTTGCGACTAACAAGGACGGAAAAAAACGTAAACAAGAAAAAAAAAACCTCAAAAAAGAGGTGCAACACGAGGACTTCCCAGGAGGTCACCCATCCTAGTACTACTCTCGCCCAAGCACGCTTAACTGCGGAGTTCTGATGGGATCCGGTGCATTAGTGCTGGTATGATCGCACCTGCCAAGTATCGCACGATCAATGCATATATGGCTTCGGCAGCGTGTACAAGTTTTAACACTTGGGGAGACGCGTGCGAGGGCCCTGAGGTAGATGGGGTTTGGGTCCGAAAAAGCCGTCGTAAAAGTTAGTTCGAGTCGTGTAGGCGGTACTTTGGGACTTGGTTGCGACTAACAAGGACGGAAAAAAACGTAAACAAGAAAAAAAAAACCTCAAAAAAGAGGTGCAACACGAGGACTTCCCAGGAGGTCACCCATCCTAGTACTACTCTCGCCCAAGCACGCTTAACTGCGGAGTTCTGATGGGATCCGGTGCATTAGTGCTGGTATGATCGCACCTGCCAAGTATCGCACGATCAATGCATATATGGCTTCGGCAGCGTGTACAAGTTTTAACACTTGGGGAGACGCGTTCGAGGGCCCTCAGGTAGATGGGGTTTGGGTCCGAAAAAGCCGTCGTAAAAGTTAGTTCGAGTCGTGTAGGCGGTACTTTGGGACTTGGTTGCGACTAACAAGGACGGAAAAAAACGTAAACAAGAAAAAAAAACCTCAAAAAAGAGGTGCAACACGAGGACTTCCCAGGAGGTCACCCATCCTAGTACTACTCTCGCCCAAGCACGCTTAACTGCGGAGTTCTGATGGGATCCGGTGCATTAGTGCTGGTATGATCGCACCTGCCAAGTATCGCACGATCAATGCATATATGGCTTCGGCAGCGTGTACAAGTTTTAACACTTGGGGAGACGCGTGCGAGGGCCCTGAGGTAGATGGGGTTTGGGTCCGAAAAAGCCGTCGTAAAAGTTAGTTCGAGTCGTGTAGGCGGTACTTTGGGACTTGGTTGCGACTAACAAGGACGGAAAAAAACGTAAACAAGAAAAAAAAAACCTCAAAAAAGAGGTGCAACACGAGGACTTCCCAGGAGGTCACCCATCCTAGTACTACTCTCACCCAAGCACGCTTAACTGCGGAGTTCTGATGGGATCCGGTGCATTAGTGCTGGTATGATCGCACCTGCCAAGTATCGCACGATCAATGCATATATGGCTTCGGCAGCGTGTACAAGTTTTAACACTTGGGGAGACGCGTGCGAGGGCCCTGAGGTAGATGGGGTTTGGGTCCGAAAAAGCCGTCGTAAAAGTTAGTTCGAGTCGTGTAGGCGGTACTTTGGGACTTGGTTGCGACTAACAAGGACGGAAAAAAACGTAAAGAAGAAAAAAAAAACCTCAAAAGAGAGGTGCAACACGAGGACTTCCCAGGAGGTCACCCTTCCTAGTACTACTCTCGCCCAAGCACGCTTAACTGCGGAGTTCTGATGGGATCCGGTGCATTAGTGCTGGTATGATCGCACCTGCCAAGTATCGCACGATCAATGCATATATGGCTTCGGCAGCGTGTACAAGTTTTAACACTTGGGGAGACGCGTGCGAGGGCCCTGAGGTAGATGGGGTTTGGGTCCGAAAAAGCCGTCGTAAAAGTTAGTTCGAGTCGTGTAGGCGGTACTTTGGGACTTGGTTGCGACTAACAAGGACGGAAAAAAACGTAAACAAGAAAAAAAAAACCTCAAAAAAGAGGTGCAACACAAGGACTTCCCAGGAGGTCACCCATCCTAGTACTACTCTCGCCCAAGCACGCTTCACTGCGGAGTTCTGATGGGATCCGGTGCATTAGTGCTGGTATGATCGCACCTGCCAAGTATCGCACGATCAATGCATATATGGCTTCGGCAGCGTGTACAAGTTTTAACACTTGGGGAGACGCGTGCGAGGGCCCTGAGGTAGATGGGGTTTGGGTCCGAAAAAGCCGTCGTAAAAGTTAGTTCGAGTCGTGTAGGCGGTACTTTGGGACTTGGTTGCGACTAACAAGGACGGAAAAAAACGTAAACAAGAAATAAAAAACCTCATAAAAGAGGTGCAACACGAGGGCTTCCCAGGAGGTCACCCATCCTAGTACTACTCTCGCCCAAGCACGCTTAACTGCGGAGTTCTGATGGGATCCGGTGCATTAGTGCTGGTATGATCGCACCTGCCAAGTATCGCACGATCAATGCATATATGGCTTCGGCAGCGTGTACAAGTTTTAACACTTGGGGAGACGCGTGCGAGGGCCCTGAGGTAGATGGGGTTTGGGTCCGAAAAAGCCGTCGTAAAAGTTAGTTCGAGTCGTGTAGGCGGTACTTTGGGACTTGGTTGCGACTAACAAGGACGGAAAAAAACGTAAACAAGAAAAAAAAAACCTCAAAAAAGAGGTGCAACACGAGGACTTCCCAGGAGGTCACCCATCCTAGTACTACTCTCGCCCAAGCACGCTTAACTGCGGAGTTCTGATGGGATCCGGTGCATTAGTGCTGGTATGATCGCACCTGCCAAGTATCGCACGATCAATGCATATATGGCTTCGGCAGCGTGTACAAGTTTTAACACTTGGGGAGACGCGTGCGAGGGCCCTGAGGTAGATGGGGTTTGGGTCCGAAAAAGCCGTCGTAAAAGTTAGTTCGAGTCGTGTAGGCGGTACTTTGGGACTTGGTTGCGACTAACAAGGACGGAAAAAAACGTAAACAAGAAAAAAAAAACCTCAAAAAAGAGGTGCAACACGAGGACTTCCCAGGAGGTCACCCATCCTAGTACTACTCTCGCCCAAGCACGCTTAACTGCGGAGTTCTGATGGGATCCGGTGCATTAGTGCTGGTATGATCGCACCTGCCAAGTATCGCACGATCAATGCATATATGGCTTCGGCAGCGTGTACAAGTTTTAACACTTGGGGAGACGCGTGCGAGGGCCCTGAGGTAGATGGGGTTTGGGTCCGAAAAAGCCGTCGTAAAAGTTAGTTCGAGTCGTGTAGGCGGTACTTTGGGACTTGGTTGCGACTAACAAGGACGGAAAAAAACGTAAACAAGAAAAAAAAAACCTCAAAAAAGAGGTGCAACACGAGGACTTCCCAGGAGGTCACCCATCCTAGTACTACTCTCGCCCAAGCACGCTTAACTGCGGAGTTCTGATGGGATCCGGTGCATTAGTGCTGGTATGATCGCACCTGCCAAGTATCGCACGATCAATGCATATATGGCTTCGGCAGCGTGTACAAGTTTTAACACTTGGGGAGACGCGTGCGAGGGCCCTGAGGTAGATGGGGTTTGGGTCCGAAAAAGCCGTCGTAAAAGTTAGTTCGAGTCGTGTAGGCGGTACTTTGGGACTTGGTTGCGACTAACAAGGACGGAAAAAAACGTAAACAAGAAAAAAAAAACCTCAAAAAAGAGGTACAACACGAGGACTTCCCAGGAGGTCACCCATCCTAGTACTACTCTCGCCCAAGCACGCTTAACTGCGGAGTTCTGATGGGATCCGGTGCATTAGTATTGGTATGATCGCACCTGCCAAGTATCGCATGATCAATGCATATATGGCTTCGGCAGCGTGTACAAGTTTTAACACTTGAGGAGACGCGTGCGAGGGCCCTGAGGTAGATGGGGTTTGGGTTCGAAAAAGCCGTGGTAAAAGTTAGTTCGAGTCGTGTAGGCGGTACTTTGGGACTTGGTTGCGACTAACAAGGACGGAAAAAAACGTAAACAAGAAAAAAAAAACCTCAAAAAAGAGGTGCAACACGAGGACTTCCCAGGAGGTCACCCATCCTAGTACTACTCTCGCCCAAGCACGCTTAACTGCGGAGTTCTGATGGGATCCGGTGCATTAGTGCTGGTATGATCGCACCTGCCAAGTATCGCACGATCAATGCATATATGGCTTCGGCAGCGTGTACAAGTTTTAACACTTGGGGAGACGCGTGCGAGGGCCCTGAGGTAGATGGGGTTTGGGTCCGAAAAAGCCGTCGTAAAAGTTAGTTCGAGTCGTGTAGGCGGTACTTTGGGACTTGGTTGCGACTAACAAGGACGGAAAAAAACGTAAACAAGAAAAAAAAAACCTCAAAAAAGAGGTGCAACACGAGGACTTCCCAGGAGGTCACCCATCCTAGTACTACTCTCGCCCAAGCACGCTTAACGGCGGAGTTCTGATGGGATCCGGTGCATTAGTGCTGGTATGATCGCACCTGCCAAGTATCGCACGATCAATGCATATATGGCTTCGGCAGCGTGTACAAGTTTTAACACTTGGGGAGACGCGTGCGAGGGCCCTGAGGTAGATGGGGTTTGGGTCCGAAAAAGCCGTCGTAAAAGTTAGTTCGAGTCGGGTAGGCGGTACTTTGGGACTTGGTTGCGACTAACAAGGACGGAAAAAAACGTAAACAAGAAAAAAAAAACCTCAAAAAAGAGGTGCAACACGAGGACTTCCCAGGAGGTCACCCATCCTAGTACTACTCTCGCCCAAGCACGCTTAACAGCGGAGTTCTGATGGGATCCGGTGCATTAGTGCTGGTATGATCGCACGTGCCAAGTATCGCACGATCAATGCATATATGGCTTCGGCAGCGTGTACAAGTTTTAACACTTGGGGAGACGCGTGCGAGGGCCCTGAGGTAGATGGGGTTTGGGTCCGAAAAAGCCGTCGTAAAAGTTAGTTCGAGTCGTGTAGGCGGTACTTTGGGACTTGGTTGCGACTAACAAGGACGGAAAAAAACGTAAACAAGAAAAAAAAAACCTCAAAAAATAGGTGCAACACGAGGACTTCCCACGTGGTCACCCATCCTAGTACTACTCTCGCCCAAGCACGCTTAACTGCGGAGTTCTGATGGGATCCGGTGCATTAGTGCTGGTATGATCGCACCTGCCAAGTATCGCACGATCAATGCATATATGGCTTCGGCAGCGTGTACAAGTTTTAACACTTGGGGAGACGCGTGCGAGGGCCCTGAGGTAGATGGGGTTTGGGTCCGAAAAAGCCGTCGTAAAAGTTAGTTCGAGTCGTGTAGGCGGTACTTTGGGACTTGGTTGCGACTAACAAGGACGGAAAAAAACGTAAACAAGAAAAAAAAAACCTCAAAAAAGAGGTGCAACACGAGGACTTCCCAGGAGGTCACCCATCCTAGTACTACTCTCGCCCAAGCACGCTTAACTGCGGAGTTCTGATGGGATCCGGTGCATTAGTGCTGGTATGATCGCACCTGCCAAGTATCGCACGATCAATGCATATATGGCTTCGGCAGCGTGTACAAGTTTTAACACTTGGGGAGACGCGTGCGAGGGCCCTGAGGTAGATGGGGTTTGGGTCCGAAAAAGCCGTCGTAAAAGTTAGTTCGAGTCGTGTAGGCGGTACTTTGGGACTTGGTTGCGACTAACAAGGACGGAAAAAAACGTAAACAAGAAAAAAAAACCTCAAAAAAGAGGTACAACACGAGGACTTCCCAGGAGGTCACCCATCCTAGTACTACTCTCGCCCAAGCACGCTTAACTGCGGAGTTCTGATGGGATCCGGTGCATTAGAATTGGTATGATCGCACCTGCCAAGTATCGCACGATCAATGCATATATGGCTTCGGCAGCGTGTACAAGTTTTAACACTTGGGGAGACGCGTGCGAGGGCCCTGAGGTAGATGGGGTTTGGGTTCGAAAAAGCCGTGGTAAAAGTTAGTTCGAGTCGTGTAGGCGGTACTTTGGGACTTGGTTGCGACTAACAAGGACGGAAAAAAACGTAAACAAGAAAAAAAAAACCTCAAAAAAGAGGTGCAACACGAGGACTTCCCAGGAGGTCACCCATCCTAGTACTACTCTCGCCCAAGCACGCTTAACTGCGGAGTTCTGATGGGATCCGGTGCATTAGTGCTGGTATGATCGCACCTGCCAAGTATCGCACGATCAATGCATATATGGCTTCGGCAGCGTGTACAAGTTTTAACACTTGGGGAGACACGTGCGAGGGCCCTGAGGTAGATGGGGTTTGGGTCCGAAAAAGCCGTCGTAAAAGTTAGTTCGAGTCGTGTAGGCGGTACTTTGGGAATTGGTTGCGACTAACAAGGACGGAAAAAAACGTAAACAAGAAAAAAAAAACCTCAAAAAAGAGGTGCAACACGAGGACTTCCCAGGAGGTCACCCATCCTAGTACTACTCTCGCCCAAGCACGCTTAACGGCGGAGTTCTGATGGGATCCGGTGCATTAGTGCTGGTATGATCGCACCTGCCAAGTATCGCACGATCAATGCATAGATGGCTTCGGCAGCGTGTACAAGTTTTAACACTTGGGGAGACGCGTGCGAGGGCCCTGAGGTAGATGGGGTTTGGGTCCGAAAAAGCCGTCGTAAAAGTTAGTTCGAGTCGGGTAGGCGGTACTTTGGGACTTGGTTGCGACTAACAAGGACGGAAAAAAACGTAAACAAGAAAAAAAAAACCTCAAAAAAGAGGTGCAACACGAGGACTTACCAGGAGGTCACCCATCCTAGTACTACTCTCGCCCAAGCACGCTTAACGGCGGAGTTCTGATGGGATCCGGTGCATTAGTGCTGGTATGATCGCACGTGCCAAGTATCGCACGATCAATGCATATATGGCTTCGGCAGCGTGTACAAGTTTTAACACTTGGGGAGACGCGTGCGAGGGCCCTGAGGTAGATGGGGTTTGGGTCCGAAAAAGCCGTCGTAAAAGTTAGTTCGAGTCGTGTAGGCGGTACTTTGGGACTTGGTTGCGACTAACAAGGACGGAAAAAAACGTAAACAAGAAAAAAAAAACCTCAAAAAAGAGGTGCAACACGAGGACTTCCCAGGAGGTCACCCATCCTAGTACTACTCTCGCCCAAGCACGCTTAACGGCGGAGTTCTGATGGGATCCGGTGCATTAGTGCTGGTATGATCGCACCTGCCAAGTATCGCACGATCAATGCATATATGGCTTCGGCAGCGTGTACAAGTTTTAACACTTGGGGAGACGCGTGCGAGGGCCCTGAGGTAGATGGGGTTTGGGTCCGAAAAAGCCGTCGTAAAAGTTAGTTCGAGTCGTGTAGGCGGTACTTTGGGACTTGGTTGCGACTAACAAGGACGGAAAAAAACGTAAACAAGAAAAAAAAAACCTCAAAAAAGAGGTGCAACACGAGGACTTCCCAGGAGGTCACCCATCCTAGTACTACTCTCGCCCAAGCACGCTTAACTGCGGAGTTCTGATGGGATCCGGTGCATTAGTGCTGGTATGATCGCACCTGCCAAGTATCGCACGATCAATGCATATATGGCTTCGGCAGCGTGTACAAGTTTTAACACTTGGGGAGACGCGTGCGAGGGCCCTGAGGTAGATGGGGTTTGGGTCCGAAAAAGCCATCGTAAAAGTTAGTTCGAGTCGTGTAGGCGGTACTTTGGGACTTGGTTGCGACTAACAAGGACGGAAAAAAACGTAAACAAGAAAAAAAAAACCTCAAAAAAGAGGTGCAACACGAGGACTTCCCAGGAGGTCACCCATCCTAGTACTACTCTCGCCCAAGCACGCTTAACGGCGGAGTTCTGATGGGATCCGGTGCATTAGTGCTGGTATGATCGCACCTGCCAAGTATCGCACGATCAATGCATATATGGCTTCGGCAGCGTGTACAAGTTTTAACACTTGGGGAGACGCGTGCGAGGGCCCTGAGGTAGATGGGGTTTGGGTCCGAAAAAGCCGTCGTAAAAGTTAGTTCGAGTCGGGTAGGCGGTACTTTGGGACTTGGTTGCGACTAACAAGGACGGAAAAAAACGTAAACAAGAAAAAAAAAACCTCAAAAAAGAGGTGCAACACGAGGACTTCCCAGGAGGTCACCCATCCTAGTACTACTCTCGCCCCAGCACGCTTAACTGCGGAGTTCTGATGGGATCCGGTGCATTAGTGCTGGTATGATCGCACCTGCCAAGTATCGCACGATCAATGCATATATGGCTTCGGCAGCGTGTACAAGTTTTAACACTTGGGGAGACGCGTGCGAGGGCCCTGAGGTAGATGGGGTTTGGGTCCGAAAAAGCCATCGTAAAAGTTAGTTCGAGTCGTGTAGGCGGTACTTTGGGACTTGGTTGCGACTAACAAGGACGGAAAAAAACGTAAACAAGAAAAAAAAAACCTCAAAAAAGAGGTGCAACACGAGGACTTCCCAGGAGGTCACCCATCCTAGTACTACTCTCGCCCAAGCACGCTTAACGGCGGAGTTCTGATGGGATCCGGTGCATTAGTGCTGGTATGATCGCACCTGCCAAGTATCGCACGATCAATGCATATATGGCTTCGGCAGCGTGTACAAGTTTTAACACTTGGGGAGACGCGTGCGAGGGCCCTGAGGTAGATGGGGTTTGGGTCCGAAAAAGCCGTCGTAAAAGTTAGTTCGAGTCGTGTAGGCGGTACTTTGGGACTTGGTTGCGACTAACAAGGACGGAAAAAAACGTAAACAAGAAAAAAAAAACCTCAAAAAAGAGGTGCAACACGAGGACTTCCCAGGAGGTCACCCATCCTAGTACTACTCTCGCCCAAGCACGCTTAACGGCGGAGTTCTGATGGGATCCGGTGCATTAGTGCTGGTATGATCGCACGTGCCAAGTATCGCACGATCAATGCATATATGGCTTCGGCAGCGTGTACAAGTTTTAACACTTGGGGAGACGCGTGCGAGGGCCCTGAGGTAGATGGGGTTTGGGTCCGAAAAAGCCGTCGTAAAAGTTAGTTCGAGTCGTGTAGGCGGTACTTTGGGACTTGGTTGCGACTAACAAGGACGGAAAAAAACGTAAACAAGAAAAAAAAAACCTCAAAAAAGAGGTGCAACACGAGGACTTCCCAGGAGGTCACCCATCCTAGTACTACTCTCGCCCAAGCACGCTTAACGGCGGAGTTCTGATGGGATCCGGTGCATTAGTGCTGGTATGATCGCACCTGCCAAGTATCGCACGATCAATGCATATATGGCTTCGGCAGCGTGTACAAGTTTTAACACTTGGGGAGACGCGTGCGAGGGCCCTGAGGTAGATGGGGTTTGGGTCCGAAAAAGCCGTCGTAAAAGTTAGTTCGAGTCGTGTAGGCGGTACTTTGGGACTTGGTTGCGACTAACAAGGACGGAAAAAAACGTAAACAAGAAAAAAAAAACCTCAAAAAAGAGGTGCAACACGAGGACTTCCCAGGAGGTCACCCATCCTAGTACTACTCTCGCCCAAGCACGCTTAACTGCGGAGTTCTGATGGGATCCGGTGCATTAGTGCTGGTATGATCGCACCTGCCAAGTATCGCACGATCAATGCATATATGGCTTCGGCAGCGTGTACAAGTTTTAACACTTGGGGAGACGCGTGCGAGGGCCCTGAGGTAGATGGGGTTTGGGTCCGAAAAAGCCGTCGTAAAAGTTAGTTCGAGTCGTGTAGGCGGTACTTTGGGACTTGGTTGCGACTAACAAGGACGGAAAAAAACGTAAACAAGAAAAAAAAAACCTCAAAAAAGAGGTGCAACACGAGGACTTCCCAGGAGGTCACCCATCCTAGTACTACTCTCGCCCAAGCACGCTTAACTGCGGAGTTCTGATGGGATCCGGTGCATTAGTGCTGGTATGATCGCACCTGCCAAGTATCGCACGATCAATGCATATATGGCTTCGGCAGCGTGTACAAGTTTTAACACTTGGGGAGACGCGTGCGAGGGCCCTGAGGTAGATGGGGTTTGGGTCCGAAAAAGCCGTCGTAAAAGTTAGTTCGAGTCGTGTAGGCGGTACTTTGGGACTTGGTTGCGACTAACAAGGACGGAAAAAAACGTAAACAAGAAAAAAAAAACCTCAAAAAAGAGGTGCAACACGAGGACTTCCCAGGAGGTCACCCATCCTAGTACTACTCTCGCCCAAGCACGCTTAACGGCGGAGTTCTGATGGGATCCGGTGCATTAGTGCTGGTATGATCGCACCTGCCAAGTATCGCACGATCAATGCATATATGGCTTCGGCAGCGTGTACAAGTTTTAACACTTGGGGAGACGCGTGCGAGGGCCCTGAGGTAGATGGGGTTTGGGTCCGAAAAAGCCGTCGTAAAAGTTAGTTCGAGTCGTGTAGGCGGTACTTTGGGACTTGGTTGCGACTAACAAGGACGGAAAAAAACGTAAACAAGAAAAAAAAAACCTCAAAAAAGAGGTGCAACACGAGGACTTCCCAGGAGGTCACCCATCCTAGTACTACTCTCGCCCAAGCACGCTTAACGGCGGAGTTCTGATGGGATCCGGTGCATTAGTGCTGGTATGATCGCACCTGCCAAGTATCGCACGATCAATGCATACATGGCTTCGGCAGCGTGTACAAGTTTTAACACTTGGGGAGACGCGTGCGAGGGCCCTGAGGTAGATGGGGTTTGGGTCCGAAAAAGCCGTCGTAAAAGTTAGTTCGAGTCGTGTAGGCGGTACTTTGGGACTTGGTTACGACTAACAAGGACGGAAAAAAACGTAAACAAGAAAAAAAAAACCTCAAAAAAGAGGTGCAACACGAGGACTTCCCAGGAGGTCACCCATCCTAGTACTACTCTCGCCCAAGCACGCTTAACTGCGGAGTTCTGATGGGATCCGGTGCATTAGTGCTGGTATGATCGCACCTGCCAAGTATCGCACGATCAATGCATATATGGCTTCGGCAGCGTGTACAAGTTTTAACACTTGGGGGGACGCGTGCGAGGGCCCTGAGGTAGATGGGGTTTGGGTCCGAAAAAGCCGTCGTAAAAGTTAGTTCGAGTCGTGTAGGCGGTACTTTGGGACTTGGTTGCGACTAACAAGGACGGAAAAAAACGTAAACAAGAAAAAAAAAACCTCAAAAAAGAGGTGCAACACGAGGACTTCCCAGGAGGTCACCCATCCTAGTATTACTCTCGCCCAAGCACGCTTAACTGCGGAGTTCTGATGGGATCCGGTGCATTAGTGCTGGTATGATCGCACCTGCCAAGTATCGCACGATCAATGCATATATGGCTTCGGCAGCGTGTACAAGTTTTAACACTTGGGGAGACGCGTGCGAGGGCCCTGAGGTAGATGGGGTTTGGGTCCGAAAAAGCCGTCGTAAAAGTTAGTTCGAGTCGTGTAGGCGGTACTTTGGGACTTGGTTGCGACTAACAAGGACGGAAAAAAACGTAAACAAGAAAAAAAAAACCTCAAAAAAGAGGTGCAACACGAGGACTTCCCAGGAGGTCACCCATCCTAGTACTACTCTCGCCCAAGCAAGCTTAACTGCGGAGTTCTGATGGGATCCGGTGCATTAGTGCTGGTATGATCGCACCTGCCAAGTATCGCACGATCAATGCATATATGGCTTCGGCAGCGTGTACAAGTTTTAACACTTGGGGAGACGCGTGCGAGGGCCCTGAGGTAGATGGGGTTTGGGTCCGAAAAAGCCGTCGTAAAAGTTAGTTCGAGTCGTGTAGGCGGTACTTTGGGACTTGGTTGCGACTAACAAGGACGGAAAAAAACGTAAACAAGAAAAAAAAAACCTCAAAAAAGAGGTGCAACACGAGGACTTCCCAGGAGGTCACCCATCCTAGTACTACTCTCGCCCAAGCACGCTTAACGGCGGAGTTCTGATGGGATCCGGTGCATTAGTGCTGGTATGATCGCACGTGCCAAGTATCGCACGATCAATGCATATATGGCTTCGGCAGCGTGTACAAGTTTTAACACTTGGGGAGACGCGTGCGAGGGCCCTGAGGTAGATGGGGTTTGGGTCCGAAAAAGCCGTCGTAAAAGTTAGTTCGAGTCGTGTAGGCGGTACTTTGGGACTTGGTTGCGACTAACAAGGACGGAAAAAAACGTAAACAAGAAAAAAAAAACCTCAAAAAAGAGGTGCAACACGAGGACTTCCCAGGAGGTCACCCATCCTAGTACTACTCTCGCCCAAGCACGCTTAACGGCGGAGTTCTGATGGGATCCGGTGCATTAGTGCTGGTATGATCGCACCTGCCAAGTATCGCACGATCAATGCATATATGGCTTCGGCAGCGTGTACAAGTTTTAACACTTGGGGAGACGCGTGCGAGGGCCCTGAGGTAGATGGGGTTTGGGTCCGAAAAAGCCGTCGTAAAAGTTAGTTCGAGTCGTGTAGGCGGTACTTTGGGACTTGGTTGCGACTAACAAGGACGGAAAAAAACGTAAACAAGAAAAAAAAAACCTCAAAAAAGAGGTGCAACACGAGGACTTCCCAGGAGGTCACCCATCCTAGTACTACTCTCGCCCAAGCACGCTTAACGGCGGAGTTCTGATGGGATCCGGTGCATTAGTGCTGGTATGATCGCACCTGCCAAGTATCGCACGATCAATGCATACATGGCTTCGGCAGCGTGTACAAGTTTTAACACTTGGGGAGACGCGTGCGAGGGCCCTGAGGTAGATGGGGTTTGGGTCCGAAAAAGCCGTCGTAAAAGTTAGTTCGAGTCGTGTAGGCGGTACTTTGGGACTTGGTTGCGACTAACAAGGACGGAAAAAAACGTAAACAAGAAAAAAAAAACCTCAAAAAAGAGGTGCAACACGAGGACTTCCCAGGAGGTCACCCATCCTAGTACTACTCTCGCCCAAGCATGCTTAACTGCGGAGTTCTGATGGGATCCGGTGCATTAGTGCTGGTATGATCGCACCTGCCAAGTATCGCACGATCAATGCATATATGGCTTCGGCAGCGTGTACAAGTTTTAACACTTGGGGGGACGCGTGCGAGGGCCCTGAGGTAGATGGGGTTTGGGTCCGAAAAAGCCGTCGTAAAAGTTAGTTCGAGTCGTGTAGGCGGTACTTTGGGACTTGGTTGCGACTAACAAGGACGGAAAAAAACGTAAACAAGAAAAAAAAAACCTCAAAAAAGAGGTGCAACACGAGGACTTCCCAGGAGGTCACCCATCCTAGTACTACTCTCGCCCAAGCACGCTTAACGGCGGAGTTCTGATGGGATCCGGTGCATTAGTGCTGGTATGATCGCACCTGCCAAGTATCGCACGATCAATGCATATATGGCTTCGGCAGCGTGTACAAGTTTTAACACTTGGGGAGACGCGTGCGAGGGCCCTGAGGTAGATGGGGTTTGGGTCCGAAAAAGCCGTCGTAAAAGTTAGTTCGAGTCGTGTAGGCGGTACTTTGGGACTTGGTTGCGACTAACAAGGACGGAAAAAAACGTAAACAAGAAAAAAAAAACCTCAAAAAAGAGGTGCAACACGAGGACTTCCCAGGAGGTCACCCATCCTAGTACTACTCTCGCCCAAGCAAGCTTAACTGCGGAGTTCTGATGGGATCCGGTGCATTAGTGCTGGTATGATCGCACCTGCCAAGTATCGCACGATCAATGCATATATGGCTTCGGCAGCGTGTACAAGTTTTAACACTTGGGGAGACGCGTGCGAGGGCCCTGAGGTAGATGGGGTTTGGGTCCGAAAAAGCCGTCGTAAAAGTTAGTTCGAGTCGTGTAGGCGGTACTTTGGGACTTGGTTGCGACTAACAAGGACGGAAAAAAACGTAAACAAGAAAAAAAAAACCTCAAAAAAGAGGTGCAACACGAGGACTTCCCAGGAGGTCACCCATCCTAGTACTACGGTCGCCCAAGCACGCTTAACTGCGGAGTTCTGATGGGATCCGGTGCATTAGTGCTGGTATGATCGCACCTGCCAAGTATCGCACGATCAATGCATATATGGCTTCGGCAGCGTGTACAAGTTTTAACACTTGGGGAGACGCGTGCGAGGGCCCTGAGGTAGATGGGGTTTGGGTCCGAAAAAGCCGTCGTAAAAGTTAGTTCGAGTCGTGTAGGCGGTACTTTGGGACTTGGTTGCGACTAACAAGGACGGAAAAATACGTAAACAAGAAAAAAAAAACCTCAAAAAAGAGGTGCAACACGAGGACTTCCCAGGAGGTCATCCATCCTAGTACTACTCTCGCCCAAGCACGCTTAACGGCGGAGTTCTGATGGGATCCGGTGCATTAGTGCTGGTATGATCGCACCTGCCAAGTATCGCACGATCAATGCATATATGGCTTCGGCAGCGTGTACAAGTTTTAACACTTGGGGAGACGCGTGCGAGGGCCCTGAGGTAGATGGGGTTTGGGTCCGAAAAAGCCGTCGTAAAAGTTAGTTCGAGTCGTGTAGGCGGTACTTTGGGACTTGGTTGCGACTAACAAGGACGGAAAAAAACGTAAACAAGAAAAAAAAAACCTCAAAAAAGAGGTGCAACACGAGGACTTCCCAGGAGGTCACCCATCCTAGTACTACTCTCGCCCAAGCAAGCTTAACTGCGGAGTTCTGATGGGATCCGGTGCATTAGTGCTGGTATGATCGCACCTGCCAAGTATCGCACGATCAATGCATATATGGCTTCGGCAGCGTGTACAAGTTTTAACACTTGGGGAGACGCGTGCGAGGGCCCTGAGGTAGATGGGGTTTGGGTCCGAAAAAGCCGTCGTAAAAGTTAGTTCGAGTCGTGTAGGCGGTACTTTGGGACTTGGTTGCGACTAACAAGGACGGAAAAAAACGTAAACAAGAAAAAAAAAACCTCAAAAAAGAGGTGCAACACGAGGACTTCCCAGGAGGTCACCCATCCTAGTACTACGCTCGCCCAAGCACGCTTAACTGCGGAGTTCTGATGGGATCCGGTGCATTAGTGCTGGTATGATCGCACCTGCCAAGTATCGCACGATCAATGCATATATGGCTTCGGCAGCGTGTACAAGTTTTAACACTTGGGGAGACGCGTGCGAGGGCCCTGAGGTAGATGGGGTTTGGGTCCGAAAAAGCCGTCGTAAAAGTTAGTTCGAGTCGTGTAGGCGGTACTTTTGGACTTGGTTGCGACTAACAAGGACGGAAAAAAACGTAAACAAGAAAAAAAAAACCTCAAAAAAGAGGTGCAACACGAGGACTTCCCAGGAGGTCACCCATCCTAGTACTACTCTCGCCCAAGCACGCTTAACGGCGGAGTTCTGATGGGATCCGGTGCATTAGTGCTGGTATGATCGCACCTGCCAAGTATCGCACGATCAATGCATATATGGCTTCGGCAGCGTGTACAAGTTTTAACACTTGGGGAGACGCGTGCGAGGGCCCTGAGGTAGATGGGGTTTGGGTCCGAAAAAGCCGTCGTAAAAGTTAGTTCGAGTCGTGTAGGCGGTACTTTGGGACTTGGTTGCGACTAACAAGGACGGAAAAAAACGTAAACAAGAAAAAAAAAACCTCAAAAAAGAGGTGCAACACGAGGACTTCCCAGGAGGTCACCCAACCTAGTACTACTCTCGCCCAAGCAAGCTTAACTGCGGAGTTCTGATGGGATCCGGTGCATTAGTGCTGGTATGATCGCACCTGCCAAGTATCGCACGATCAATGCATATATGGCTTCGGCAGCGTGTACAAGTTTTAACACTTGGGGAGACGCGTGCGAGGGCCCTGAGGTAGATGGGGTTTGGGTCCGAAAAAGCCGTCGTAAAAGTTAGTTCGAGTCGTGTAGGCGGTACTTTGGGACTTGGTTGCGACTAACAAGGACGGAAAAAAACGTAAACAAGAAAAAAAAAACCTCAAAAAAGAGGTGAACCACGAGGACTTCCCAGGAGGTCACCCATCCTAGTACTACGCTCGCCCAAGCACGCTTAACTGCGGAGTTCTGATGGGATCCGGTGCATTAGTGCTGGTATGATCGCACCTGCCAAGTATCGCACGATCAATGCATATATGGCTTCGGCAGCGTGTACAAGTTTTAACACTTGGGGAGACGCGTGCGAGGGCCCTGAGGTAGATGGGGTTTGGGTCCGAAAAAGCCGTCGTAAAAGTTAGTTCGAGTCGTGTAGGCGGTACTTTGGGACTTGGTTGCGACTAACAAGGACGGAAAAAAACGTAAACAAGAAAAAAAAAACCTCAAAAAAGAGGTGCAACACGAGGACTTCCCAGGAGGTCACCCATCCTAGTACTACTCTCGCCCAAGCACGCTTAACGGCGGAGTTCTGATGGGTTCCGGTGCATTAGTGCTGGTATGATCGCACCTGCCAAGTATCGCACGATCAATGCATATATGGCTTCGGCAGCGTGTACAAGTTTTAACACTTGGGGAGACGCGTGCGAGGGCCCTGAGGTAGATGGGGTTTGGGTCCGAAAAAGCCGTCGTAAAAGTTAGTTCGAGTCGTGTAGGCGGTACTTTGGGACTTGGTTGCGACTAACAAGGACGGAAAAAAACGTAAACAAGAAAAAAAAAACCTCAAAAAAGAGGTGCAACACGAGGACTTCCCAGGAGGTCACCCATCCTAGTACTACTCTCGCCCATGCACGCTTAACGGCGGAGTTCTGATGGGATCCGGTGCATTAGTGCTGGTATGATCGCACCTGCCAAGTATCGCACGATCAATGCATACATGGCTTCGGCAGCGTGTACAAGTTTTAACACTTGGGGAGACGCGTGCGAGGGCCCTGAGGTAGATGGGGTTTGGGTCCGAAAAAGCCGTCGTAAAAGTTAGTTCGAGTCGTGTAGGCGGTACTTTGGGACTTGGTTGCGACTAACAAGGACGGAAAAAAACGTAAACAAGAAAAAAAAAACCTCAAAAAAGAGGTGCAACACGAGGACTTCCCAGGAGGTCACCCATCCTAGTACTACGCTCGCCCAAGCACGCTTAACTGCGGAGTTCTGATGGGATCCGGTGCATTAGTGCTGGTATGATCGCACCTGCCAAGTATCGCACGATCAATGCATATATGGCTTCGGCAGCGTGTACAAGTTTTAACACTTGGGGAGACGCGTGCGAGGGCCCTGAGGTAGATGGGGTTTGGGTCCGAAAAAGCCGTCGTAAAAGTTAGTTCGAGTCGTGTAGGCGGTACTTTGGGACTTGGTTGCGACTAACAAGGACGGAAAAAAACGTAAACAAGAAAAAAAAAAACCTCAAAAAAGAGGTGCAACACGAGGACTTCCCAGGAGGTCACCCATCCTAGTACTACTCTCGCCCAAGCACGCTTAACGGCGGAGTTCTGATGGGATCCGGTGCATTAGTGCTGGTATGATCGCACCTGCCAAGTATCGCACGATCAATGCATATATGGCTTCGGCAGCGTGTACAAGTTTTAACACTTGGGGAGACGCGTGCGAGGGCCCTGAGGTAGATGGGGTTTGGGTCCGAAAAAGCCGTCGTAAAAGTTAGTTCGAGTCGTGTAGGCGGTACTTTGGGACTTGGTTGCGACTAACAAGGACGGAGAAAAACGTAAACAAGAAAAAAAAAACCTCAAAAAAGAGGTGCAACACGAGGACTTCCCAGGAGGTCACCCATCCTAGTACTACTCTCGCCCAAGCACGCTTAACGGCGGAGTTCTGATGGGATCCGGTGCATTAGTGCTGGTATGATCGCACCTGCCAAGTATCGCACGATCAATGCATACATGGCTTCGGCAGCGTGTACAAGTTTTAACACTTGGGGAGACGCGTGCGAGGGCCCTGAGGTAGATGGGGTTTGGGTCCGAAAAAGCCGTCGTAAAAGTTAGTTCGAGTCGTGTAGGCGGTACTTTGGGACTTGGTTGCGACTAACAAGGACGGAAAAAAACGTAAACAAGAAAAAAAAAACCTCAAAAAAGAGGTGCAACACGAGGACTTCCCAGGAGGTCACCCATCCTAGTACTACTCTCGCCCAAGCACGCTTAACTGCGGAGTTCTAATGGGATCCGGTGCATTAGTGCTGGTATGATCGCACCTGCCAAGTATCGCACGATCAATGCATATATGGCTTCGGCAGCGTGTACAAGTTTTAACACTTGGGGAGACGCGTGCGAGGGCCCTGAGGTAGATGGGGTTTGGGTCCGAAAAAGCCGTCGTAAAAGTTAGTTCGAGTCGTGTAGGCGGTACTTTGGGACTTGGTTGCGACTAACAAGGACGGAAAAAAACGTAAACAAGAAAAAAAAAACCTCAAAAAAGAGGTGCAACACGAGGACTTCCCAGGAGGTCACCCATCCTAGTACTACTCTCGCCCAAGCAAGCTTAACTGCGGAGTTCTGATGGGATCCGGTGCATTAGTGCTGGTATGATCGCACCTGCCAAGTATCGCACGATCAATGCATATATGGCTTCGGCAGCGTGTACAAGTTTTAACACTTGGGGAGACGCGTGCGAGGGCCCTGAGGTAGATGGGGTTTGGGTCCGAAAAAGCCGTCGTAAAAGTTAGTTCGAGTCGTGTAGGCGGTACTTTGGGACTTGGTTGCGACTAACAAGGACGGAAAAAAACGTAAACAAGAAAAAAAAAACCTCAAAAAAGAGGTGCAACACGAGGACTTCCCAGGAGGTCACCCATCCTAGTACTACGCTCGCCCAAGCACGCTTAACTGCGGAGTTCTGATGGGATCCGGTGCATTAGTGCTGGTATGATCGCACCTGCCAAGTATCGCACGATCAATGCATATATGGCTTCGGCAGCGTGTACAAGTTTTAACACTTGGGGAGACGCGTGCGAGGGCCCTGAGGTAGATGGGGTTTGGGTCCGAAAAAGCCGTCGTAAAAGTTAGTTCGAGTCGTGTAGGCGGTACTTTGGGACTTGGTTGCGACTAACAAGGACGGAAAAAAACGTAAACAAGAAAAAAAAAACCTCAAAAAAGAGGTGCAACACGAGGACTTCCCAGGAGGTCACCCATCCTAGTACTACTCTCGCCCAAGCACGCTTAACGGCGGAGTTCTGATGGGATCCGGTGCATTAGTGCTGGTATGATCGCACCTGCCAAGTATCGCACGATCAATGCATATATGGCTTCGGCAGCGTGTACAAGTTTTAACACTTGGGGAGACGCGTGCGAGGGCCCTGAGGTAGATGGGGTTTGGGTCCGAAAAAGCCGTCGTAAAAGTTAGTTTGAGTCGTGTAGGCGGTACTTTGGGACTTGGTTGCGACTAACAAGGACGGAAAAAAACGTAAACAAGAAAAAAAAAACCTCAAAAAAGAGGTGCAACACGAGGACTTCCCAGGAGGTCACCCAACCTAGTACTACTCTCGCCCAAGCAAGCTTAACTGCGGAGTTCTGATGGGATCCGGTGCATTAGTGCTGGTATGATCGCACCTGCCAAGTATCGCACGATCAATGCATATATGGCTTCGGCAGCGTGTACAAGTTTTAACACTTGGGGAGACGCGTGCGAGGGCCCTGAGGTAGATGGGGTTTGGGTCCGAAAAAGCCGTCGTAAAAGTTAGTTCGAGTCGTGTAGGCGGTACTTTGGGACTTGGTTGCGACTAACAAGGACGGAAAAAAACGTAAACAAGAAAAAAAAAACCTCAAAAAAGAGGTGCAACACGAGGACTTCCCAGGAGGTCACCCATCCTAGTACTACGCTCGCCCAAGCACGCTTAACTGCGGAGTTCTGATGGGATCCGGTGCATTAGTGCTGGTATGATCGCACCTGCCAAGTATCGCACGATCAATGCATATATGGCTTCGGCAGCGTGTACAAGTTTTAACACTTGGGGAGACGCGTGCGAGGGCCCTGAGGTAGATGGGGTTTGGGTCCGAAAAAGCCGTCGTAAAAGTTAGTTCGAGTCGTGTAGGCGGTACTTTGGGACTTGGTTGCGACTAACAAGGACGGAAAAAAACGTAAACAAGAAAAAAAAAACCTCAAAAAAGAGGTGCAACACGAGGACTTCCCAGGAGGTCACCCATCCTAGTACTACTCTCGCCCAAGCACGCTTAACGGCGGAGTTCTGATGGGATCCGGTGCATTAGTGCTGGTATGATCGCACCTGCCAAGTATCGCACGATCAATGCATATATGGCTTCGGCAGCGTGTACAAGTTTTAACACTTGGGGAGACGCGTGCGAGGGCCCTGAGGTAGATGGGGTTTGGGTCCGAAAAAGCCGTCGTAAAAGTTAGTTCGAGTCGTGTAGGCGGTACTTTGGGACTTGGTTGCGACTAACAAGGACGGAAAAAAACGTAAACAAGAAAAAAAAAACCTCAAAAAAGAGGTGCAACACGAGGACTTCCCAGGAGGTCACCCATCCTAGTACTACTCTCGCCCAAGCACGCTTAACGGCGGAGTTCTGATGGGATCCGGTGCATTAGTGCTGGTATGATCGCACCTGCCAAGTATCGCACGATCAATGCATACATGGCTTCGGCAGCGTGTACAAGTTTTAACACTTGGGGAGACGCGTGCGAGGGCCCTGAGGTAGATGGGGTTTGGGTCCGAAAAAGCCGTCGTAAAAGTTAGTTCGAGTCGTGTAGGCGGTACTTTGGGACTTGGTTGCGACTAACAAGGACGGAAAAAAACGTAAACAAGAAAAAAAAAACCTCAAAAAAGAGGTGCAACACGAGGACTTCCCAGGAGGTCACCCATCCTAGTACTACGCTCGCCCAAGCACGCTTAACTGCGGAGTTCTGATGGGATCCGGTGCATTAGTGCTGGTATGATCGCACCTGCCAAGTATCGCACGATCAATGCATATATGGCTTCGGCAGCGTGTACAAGTTTTAACACTTGGGGAGACGCGTGCGAGGGCCCTGAGGTAGATGGGGTTTGGGTCCGAAAAAGCCGTCGTAAAAGTTAGTTCGAGTCGTGTAGGCGGTACTTTGGGACTTGGTTGCGACTAACAAGGACGGAAAAAAACGTAAACAAGAAAAAAAAAAACCTCAAAAAAGAGGTGCAACACGAGGACTTCCCAGGAGGTCACCCATCCTAGTACTACTCTCGCCCAAGCACGCTTAACGGCGGAGTTCTGATGGGATCCGGTGCATTAGTGCTGGTATGATCGCACCTGCCAAGTATCGCACGATCAATGCATATATGGCTTCGGCAGCGTGTACAAGTTTTAACACTTGGGGAGACGCGTGCGAGGGCCCTGAGGTAGATGGGGTTTGGGTCCGAAAAAGCCGTCGTAAAAGTTAGTTCGAGTCGTGTAGGCGGTACTTTGGGACTTGGTTGCGACTAACAAGGACGGAGAAAAACGTAAACAAGAAAAAAAAAACCTCAAAAAAGAGGTGCAACACGAGGACTTCCCAGGAGGTCACCCATCCTAGTACTACTCTCGCCCAAGCACGCTTAACGGCGGAGTTCTGATGGGATCCGGTGCATTAGTGCTGGTATGATCGCACCTGCCAAGTATCGCACGATCAATGCATACATGGCTTCGGCAGCGTGTACAAGTTTTAACACTTGGGGAGACGCGTGCGAGGGCCCTGAGGTAGATGGGGTTTGGGTCCGAAAAAGCCGTCGTAAAAGTTAGTTCGAGTCGTGTAGGCGGTACTTTGGGACTTGGTTGCGACTAACAAGGACGGAAAAAAACGTAAACAAGAAAAAAAAAACCTCAAAAAAGAGGTGCAACACGAGGACTTCCCAGGAGGTCACCCATCCTAGTACTACTCTCGCCCAAGCACGCTTAACTGCGGAGTTCTAATGGGATCCGGTGCATTAGTGCTGGTATGATCGCACCTGCCAAGTATCGCACGATCAATGCATATATGGCTTCGGCAGCGTGTACAAGTTTTAACACTTGGGGAGACGCGTGCGAGGGCCCTGAGGTAGATGGGGTTTGGGTCCGAAAAAGCCGTCGTAAAAGTTAGTTCGAGTCGTGTAGGCGGTACTTTGGGACTTGGTTGCGACTAACAAGGACGGAAAAAAACGTAAACAAGAAAAAAAAAACCTCAAAAAAGAGGTGCAACACGAGGACTTCCCAGGAGGTCACCCATCCTAGTACTACGCTCGCCCAAGCACGCTTAACTGCGGAGTTCTGATGGGATCCGGTGCATTAGTGCTGGTATGATCGCACCTGCCAAGTATCGCACGATCAATGCATATATGGCTTCGGCAGCGTGTACAAGTTTTAACACTTGGGGAGACGCGTGCGAGGGCCCTGAGGTAGATGGGGTTTGGGTCCGAAAAAGCCGTCGTAAAAGTTAGTTCGAGTCGTGTAGGCGGTACTTTGGGACTTGGTTGCGACTAACAAGGACGGAAAAAAACGTAAACAAGAAAAAAAAAACCTCAAAAAAGAGGTGCAACACGAGGACTTCCCAGGAGGTCACCCATCCTAGTACTACTCTCGCCCAAGCACGCTTAACGGCGGAGTTCTGATGGGATCCGGTGCATTAGTGCTGGTATGATCGCACCTGCCAAGTATCGCACGATCAATGCATATATGGCTTCGGCAGCGTGTACAAGTTTTAACACTTGGGGAGACGCGTGCGAGGGCCCTGAGGTAGATGGGGTTTGGGTCCGAAAAAGCCGTCGTAAAAGTTAGTTCGAGTCGTGTAGGCGGTACTTTGGGACTTGGTTGCGACTAACAAGGACGGAAAAAAACGTAAACAAGAAAAAAAAAACCTCAAAAAAGAGGTGCAACACGAGGACTTCCCAGGAGGTCACCCATCCTAGTACTACTCTCGCCCAAGCACGCTTAACGGCGGAGTTCTGATGGGATCCGGTGCATTAGTGCTGGTATGATCGCACCTGCCAAGTATCGCACGATCAATGCATACATGGCTTCGGCAGCGTGTACAAGTTTTAACACTTGGGGAGACGCGTGCGAGGGCCCTGAGGTAGATGGGGTTTGGGTCCGAAAAAGCCGTCGTAAAAGTTAGTTCGAGTCGTGTAGGCGGTACTTTGGGACTTGGTTGCGACTAACAAGGACGGAAAAAAACGTAAACAAGAAAAAAAAAACCTCAAAAAAGAGGTGCAACACGAGGACTTCCCAGGAGGTCACCCATCCTAGTACTACGCTCGCCCAAGCACGCTTAACTGCGGAGTTCTGATGGGATCCGGTGCATTAGTGCTGGTATGATCGCACCTGCCAAGTATCGCACGATCAATGCATATATGGCTTCGGCAGCGTGTACAAGTTTTAACACTTGGGGAGACGCGTGCGAGGGCCCTGAGGTAGATGGGGTTTGGGTCCGAAAAAGCCGTCGTAAAAGTTAGTTCGAGTCGTGTAGGCGGTACTTTGGGACTTGGTTGCGACTAACAAGGACGGAAAAAAACGTAAACAAGAAAAAAAAAACCTCAAAAAAGAGGTGCAACACGAGGACTTCCCAGGAGGTCACCCATCCTAGTACTACTCTCGCCCAAGCACGCTTAACGGCGGAGTTCTGATGGGATCCGGTGCATTAGTGCTGGTATGATCGCACCTGCCAAGTATCGCACGATCAATGCATATATGGCTTCGGCAGCGTGTACAAGTTTTAACACTTGGGGAGACGCGTGCGAGGGCCCTGAGGTAGATGGGGTTTGGGTCCGAAAAAGCCGTCGTAAAAGTTAGTTCGAGTCGTGTAGGCGGTACTTTGGGACTTGGTTGCGACTAACAAGGACGGAGAAAAACGTAAACAAGAAAAAAAAAACCTCAAAAAAGAGGTGCAACACGAGGACTTCCCAGGAGGTCACCCATCCTAGTACTACTCTCGCCCAAGCACGCTTAACGGCGGAGTTCTGATGGGATCCGGTGCATTAGTGCTGGTATGATCGCACCTGCCAAGTATCGCACGATCAATGCATACATGGCTTCGGCAGCGTGTACAAGTTTTAACACTTGGGGAGACGCGTGCGAGGGCCCTGAGGTAGATGGGGTTTGGGTCCGAAAAAGCCGTCGTAAAAGTTAGTTCGAGTCGTGTAGGCGGTACTTTGGGACTTGGTTGCGACTAACAAGGACGGAAAAAAACGTAAACAAGAAAAAAAAAACCTCAAAAAAGAGGTGCAACACGAGGACTTCCCAGGAGGTCACCCATCCTAGTACTACTCTCGCCCAAGCACGCTTAACTGCGGAGTTCTAATGGGATCCGGTGCATTAGTGCTGGTATGATCGCACCTGCCAAGTATCGCACGATCAATGCATATATGGCTTCGGCAGCGTGTACAAGTTTTAACACTTGGGGAGACGCGTGCGAGGGCCCTGAGGTAGATGGGGTTTGGGTCCGAAAAAGCCGTCGTAAAAGTTAGTTCGAGTCGTGTAGGCGGTACTTTGGGACTTGGTTGCGACTAACAAGGACGGAAAAAAACGTAAACAAGAAAAAAAAAACCTCAAAAAAGAGGTGCAACACGAGGACTTCCCAGGAGGTCACCCATCCTAGTACTACTCTCGCCCAAGCAAGCTTAACTGCGGAGTTCTGATGGGATCCGGTGCATTAGTGCTGGTATGATCGCACCTGCCAAGTATCGCACGATCAATGCATATATGGCTTCGGCAGCGTGTACAAGTTTTAACACTTGGGGAGACGCGTGCGAGGGCCCTGAGGTAGATGGGGTTTGGGTCCGAAAAAGCCGTCGTAAAAGTTAGTTCGAGTCGTGTAGGCGGTACTTTGGGACTTGGTTGCGACTAACAAGGACGGAAAAAAACGTAAACAAGAAAAAAAAAACCTCAAAAAAGAGGTGCAACACGAGGACTTCCCAGGAGGTCACCCATCCTAGTACTACTCTCGCCCAAGCACGCTTAACTGCGGAGTTCTGATGGGATCCGGTGCATTAGTGCTGGTATGATCGCACCTGCCAAGTATCGCACGATCAATGCATATATGGCTTCGGCAGCGTGTACAAGTTTTAACACTTGGGGAGACGCGTGCGAGGGCCCTGAGGTAGATGGGGTTTGGGTCCGAAAAAGCCGTCGTAAAAGTTAGTTCGAGTCGTGTAGGCGGTACTTTGGGACTTGGTTGCGACTAACAAGGACGGAAAAAAACGTAAACAAGAAAAAAAAAACCTCAAAAAAGAGGTGCAACACGAGGACTTCCCAGGAGGTCACCCATCCTAGTACTACTCTCGCCCAAGCACGCTTAACGGCGGAGTTCTGATGGGATCCGGTGCATTAGTGCTGGTATGATCGCACCTGCCAAGTATCGCACGATCAATGCATATATGGCTTCGGCAGCGTGTACAAGTTTTAACACTTGGGGAGACGCGTGCGAGGGCCCTGAGGTAGATGGGGTTTGGGTCCGAAAAAGCCGTCGTAAAAGTTAGTTCGAGTCGTGTAGGCGGTACTTTGGGACTTGGTTGCGACTAACAAGGACGGAAAAAAACGTAAACAAGAAAAAAAAAACCTCAAAAAAGAGGTGCAACACGAGGACTTCCCAGGAGGTCACCCAACCTAGTACTACTCTCGCCCAAGCAAGCTTAACTGCGGAGTTCTGATGGGATCCGGTGCATTAGTGCTGGTATGATCGCACCTGCCAAGTATCGCACGATCAATGCATATATGGCTTCGGCAGCGTGTACAAGTTTTAACACTTGGGGAGACGCGTGCGAGGGCCCTGAGGTAGATGGGGTTTGGGTCCGAAAAAGCCGTCGTAAAAGTTAGTTCGAGTCGTGTAGGCGGTACTTTGGGACTTGGTTGCGACTAACAAGGACGGAAAAAAACGTAAACAAGAAAAAAAAAACCTCAAAAAAGAGGTGCAACACGAGGACTTCCCAGGAGGTCACCCATCCTAGTACTACGCTCGCCCAAGCACGCTTAACTGCGGAGTTCTGATGGGATCCGGTGCATTAGTGCTGGTATGATCGCACCTGCCAAGTATCGCACGATCAATGCATATATGGCTTCGGCAGCGTGTACAAGTTTTAACACTTGGGGAGACGCGTGCGAGGGCCCTGAGGTAGATGGGGTTTGGGTCCGAAAAAGCCGTCGTAAAAGTTAGTTCGAGTCGTGTAGGCGGTACTTTGGGACTTGGTTGCGACTAACAAGGACGGAAAAAAACGTAAACAAGAAAAAAAAAACCTCAAAAAAGAGGTGCAACACGAGGACTTCCCAGGAGGTCACCCATCCTAGTACTACTCTCGCCCAAGCACGCTTAACGGCGGAGTTCTGATGGGATCCGGTGCATTAGTGCTGGTATGATCGCACCTGCCAAGTATCGCACGATCAATGCATATATGGCTTCGGCAGCGTGTACAAGTTTTAACACTTGGGGAGACGCGTGCGAGGGCCCTGAGGTAGATGGGGTTTGGGTCCGAAAAAGCCGTCGTAAAAGTTAGTTCGAGTCGTGTAGGCGGTACTTTGGGACTTGGTTGCGACTAACAAGGACGGAAAAAAACGTAAACAAGAAAAAAAAAACCTCAAAAAAGAGGTGCAACACGAGGACTTCCCAGGAGGTCACCCATCCTAGTACTACTCTCGCCCAAGCAAGCTTAACTGCGGAGTTCTGATGGGATCCGGTGCATTAGTGCTGGTATGATCGCACCTGCCAAGTATCGCACGATCAATGCATATATGGCTTCGGCAGCGTGTACAAGTTTTAACACTTGGGGAGACGCGTGCGAGGGCCCTGAGGTAGATGGGGTTTGGGTCCGAAAAAGCCGTCGTAAAAGTTAGTTCGAGTCGTGTAGGCGGTACTTTGGGACTTGGTTGCGACTAACAAGGACGGAAAAAAACGTAAACAAGAAAAAAAAACCTCAAAAAAGAGGTGCAACACGAGGACTTCCCAGGAGGTCACCCATCCTAGTACTACGCTCGCCCAAGCACGCTTAACTGCGGAGTTCTGATGGGATCCGGTGCATTAGTGCTGGTATGATCGCACCTGCCAAGTATCGCACGATCAATGCATATATGGCTTCGGCAGCGTGTACAAGTTTTAACACTTGGGGAGACGCGTGCGAGGGCCCTGAGGTAGATGGGGTTTGGGTCCGAAAAAGCCGTCGTAAAAGTTAGTTCGAGTCGTGTAGGCGGTACTTTGGGACTTGGTTGCGACTAACAAGGACGGAAAAAAACGTAAACAAGAAAAAAAAAACCTCAAAAAAGAGGTGCAACACGAGGACTTCCCAGGAGGTCACCCATCCTAGTACTACTCTCGCCCAAGCACGCTTAACGGCGGAGTTCTGATGGGATCCGGTGCATTAGTGCTGGTATGATCGCACCTGCCAAGTATCGCACGATCAATGCATATATGGCTTCGGCAGCGTGTACAAGTTTTAACACTTGGGGAGACGCGTGCGAGGGCCCTGAGGTAGATGGGGTTTGGGTCCGAAAAAGCCGTCGTAAAAGTTAGTTCGAGTCGTGTAGGCGGTACTTTGGGACTTGGTTGCGACTAACAAGGACGGAAAAAAACGTAAACAAGAAAAAAAAAACCTCAAAAAAGAGGTGCAACACGAGGACTTCCCAGGAGGTCACCCATCCTAGTACTACTCTCGCCCAAGCACGCTTAACGGCGGAGTTCTGATGGGATCCGGTGCATTAGTGCTGGTATGATCGCACCTGCCAAGTATCGCACGATCAATGCATACATGGCTTCGGCAGCGTGTACAAGTTTTAACACTTGGGGAGACGCGTGCGAGGGCCCTGAGGTAGATGGGGTTTGGGTCCGAAAAAGCCGTCGTAAAAGTTAGTTCGAGTCGTGTAGGCGGTACTTTGGGACTTGGTTGCGACTAACAAGGACGGAAAAAAACGTAAACAAGAAAAAAAAAACCTCAAAAAAGAGGTGCAACACGAGGACTTCCCAGGAGGTCACCCATCCTAGTACTACTCTCGCCCAAGCACGCTTAACTGCGGAGTTCTGATGGGATCCGGTGCATTAGTGCTGGTATGATCGCACCTGCCAAGTATCGCACGATCAATGCATATATGGCTTCGGCAGCGTGTACAAGTTTTAACACTTGGGGGGACGCGTGCGAGGGCCCTGAGGTAGATGGGGTTTGGGTCCGAAAAAGCCGTCGTAAAAGTTAGTTCGAGTCGTGTAGGCGGTACTTTGGGACTTGGTTGCGACTAACAAGGACGGAAAAAAACGTAAACAAGAAAAAAAAAACCTCAAAAAAGAGGTGCAACACGAGGACTTCCCAGGAGGTCACCCATCCTAGTACTACTCTCGCCCAAGCACGCTTAACTGCGGAGTTCTAATGGGATCCGGTGCATTAGTGCTGGTATGATCGCACCTGCCAAGTATCGCACGATCAATGCATATATGGCTTCGGCAGCGTGTACAAGTTTTAACACTTGGGGAGACGCGTGCGAGGGCCCTGAGGTAGATGGGGTTTGGGTCCGAAAAAGCCGTCGTAAAAGTTAGTTCGAGTCGTGTAGGCGGTACTTTGGGACTTGGTTGCGACTAACAAGGACGGAAAAAAACGTAAACAAGAAAAAAAAAACCTCAAAAAAGAGGTGCAACACGAGGACTTCCCAGGAGGTCACCCATCCTAGTACTACTCTCGCCCAAGCAAGCTTAACTGCGGAGTTCTGATGGGATCCGGTGCATTAGTGCTGGTATGATCGCACCTGCCAAGTATCGCACGATCAATGCATATATGGCTTCGGCAGCGTGTACAAGTTTTAACACTTGGGGAGACGCGTGCGAGGGCCCTGAGGTAGATGGGGTTTGGGTCCGAAAAAGCCGTCGTAAAAGTTAGTTCGAGTCGTGTAGGCGGTACTTTGGGACTTGGTTGCGACTAACAAGGACGGAAAAAAACGTAAACAAGAAAAAAAAACCTCAAAAAAGAGGTGCAACACGAGGACTTCCCAGGAGGTCACCCATCCTAGTACTACGCTCGCCCAAGCACGCTTAACTGCGGAGTTCTGATGGGATCCGGTGCATTAGTGCTGGTATGATCGCACCTGCCAAGTATCGCACGATCAATGCATATATGGCTTCGGCAGCGTGTACAAGTTTTAACACTTGGGGAGACGCGTGCGAGGGCCCTGAGGTAGATGGGGTTTGGGTCCGAAAAAGCCGTCGTAAAAGTTAGTTCGAGTCGTGTAGGCGGTACTTTGGGACTTGGTTGCGACTAACAAGGACGGAAAAAAACGTAAACAAGAAAAAAAAAACCTCAAAAAAGAGGTGCAACACGAGGACTTCCCAGGAGGTCACCCATCCTAGTACTACTCTCGCCCAAGCACGCTTAACGGCGGAGTTCTGATGGGATCCGGTGCATTAGTGCTGGTATGATCGCACCTGCCAAGTATCGCACGATCAATGCATATATGGCTTCGGCAGCGTGTACAAGTTTTAACACTTGGGGAGACGCGTGCGAGGGCCCTGAGGTAGATGGGGTTTGGGTCCGAAAAAGCCGTCGTAAAAGTTAGTTCGAGTCGTGTAGGCGGTACTTTGGGACTTGGTTGCGACTAACAAGGACGGAAAAAAACGTAAACAAGAAAAAAAAACCTCAAAAAAGAGGTGCAACACGAGGACTTCCCAGGAGGTCACCCATCCTAGTACTACTCTCGCCCAAGCACGCTTAACGGCGGAGTTCTGATGGGATCCGGTGCATTAGTGCTGGTATGATCGCACCTGCCAAGTATCGCACGATCAATGCATACATGGCTTCGGCAGCGTGTACAAGTTTTAACACTTGGGGAGACGCGTGCGAGGGCCCTGAGGTAGATGGGGTTTGGGTCCGAAAAAGCCGTCGTAAAAGTTAGTTCGAGTCGTGTAGGCGGTACTTTGGGACTTGGTTGCGACTAACAAGGACGGAAAAAAACGTAAACAAGAAAAAAAAAACCTCAAAAAAGAGGTGCAACACGAGGACTTCCCAGGAGGTCACCCATCCTAGTACTACTCTCGCCCAAGCACGCTTAACTGTGGAGTTCTGATGGGATCCGGTGCATTAGTGCTGGTATGATCGCACCTGCCAAGTATCGCACGATCAATGCATATATGGCTTCGGCAGCGTGTACAAGTTTTAACACTTGGGGGGACGCGTGCGAGGGCCCTGAGGTAGATGGGGTTTGGGTCCGAAAAAGCCGTCGTAAAAGTTAGTTCGAGTCGTGTAGGCGGTACTTTGGGACTTGGTTGCGACTAACAAGGACGGAAAAAAACGTAAACAAGAAAAAAAAAACCTCAAAAAAGAGGTGCAACACGAGGACTTCCCAGGAGGTCACCCATCCTAGTACTACTCTCGCCCAAGCACGCTTAACTGCGGAGTTCTAATGGGATCCGGTGCATTAGTGCTGGTATGATCGCACCTGCCAAGTATCGCACGATCAATGCATATATGGCTTCGGCAGCGTGTACAAGTTTTAACACTTGGGGAGACGCGTGCGAGGGCCCTGAGGTAGATGGGGTTTGGGTCCGAAAAAGCCGTCGTAAAAGTTAGTTCGAGTCGTGTAGGCGGTACTTTGGGACTTGGTTGCGACTAACAAGGACGGAAAAAAACGTAAACAAGAAAAAAAAACCTCAAAAAAGAGGTGCAACACGAGGACTTCCCAGGAGGTCACCCATCCTAGTACTACTCTCGCCCAAGCAAGCTTAACTGCGGAGTTCTGATGGGATCCGGTGCATTAGTGCTGGTATGATCGCACCTGCCAAGTATCGCACGATCAATGCATATATGGCTTCGGCAGCGTGTACAAGTTTTAACACTTGGGGAGACGCGTGCGAGGGCCCTGAGGTAGATGGGGTTTGGGTCCGAAAAAGCCGTCGTAAAAGTTAGTTCGAGTCGTGTAGGCGGTACTTTGGGACTTGGTTGCGACTAACAAGGACGGAAAAAAACGTAAACAAGAAAAAAAAAACCTCAAAAAAGAGGTGCAACACGAGGACTTCCCAGGAGGTCACCCATCCTAGTACTACGCTCGCCCAATCACGCTTAACTGCGGAGTTCTGATGGGATCCGGTGCATTAGTGCTGGTATGATCGCACCTGCCAAGTATCGCACGATCAATGCATATATGGCTTCGGCAGCGTGTACAAGTTTTAACACTTGGGGAGACGCGTGCGAGGGCCCTGAGGTAGATGGGGTTTGGGTCCGAAAAAGCCGTCGTAAAAGTTAGTTCGAGTCGTGTAGGCGGTACTTTGGGACTTGGTTGCGACTAACAAGGACGGAAAAAAACGTAAACAAGAAAAAAAAAACCTCAAAAAAGAGGTGCAACACGAGGACTTCCCAGGAGGTCACCCATCCTAGTACTACTCTCGCCCAAGCACGCTTAACGGCGGAGTTCTGATGGGATCCGGTGCATTAGTGCTGGTATGATCGCACCTGCCAAGTATCGCACGATCAATGCATATATGGCTTCGGCAGCGTGTACAAGTTTTAACACTTGGGGAGACGCGTGCGAGGGCCCTGAGGTAGATGGGGTTTGGGTCCGAAAAAGCCGTCGTAAAAGTTAGTTCGAGTCGTGTAGGCGGTACTTTGGGACTTGGTTGCGACTAACAAGGACGGAAAAAAACGTAAACAAGAAAAAAAAAACCTCAAAAAAGAGGTGCAACACGAGGACTTCCCAGGAGGTCACCCATCCTAGTACTACGCTCGCCCAATCACGCTTAACTGCGGAGTTCTGATGGGATCCGGTGCATTAGTGCTGGTATGATCGCACCTGCCAAGTATCGCACGATCAATGCATATATGGCTTCGGCAGCGTGTACAAGTTTTAACACTTGGGGAGACGCGTGCGAGGGCCCTGAGGTAGATGGGGTTTGGGTCCGAAAAAGCCGTCGTAAAAGTTAGTTCGAGTCGTGTAGGCGGTACTTTGGGACTTGGTTGCGACTAACAAGGACGAAAAAAAACGTAAACAAGAAAAAAAAAACCTCAAAAAAGAGGTGCAACACGAGGACTTCCCAGGAGGTCACCCATCCTAGTACTACTCTCGCCCAAGCACGCTTAACGGCGAAGTTCTGATGGGATCCGGTGCATTAGTGCTGGTATGATCGCACCTGCCAAGTATCGCACGATCAATGCATATATGGCTTCGGCAGCGTGTACAAGTTTTAACACTTGGGGAGACGCGTGCGAGGGCCCTGAGGTAGATGGGGTTTGGGTCCGAAAAAGCCGTCGTAAAAGTTAGTTCGAGTCGTGTAGGCGGTACTTTGGGACTTGGTTGCGACTAACAAGGACGGAAAAAAACGTAAACAAGAAAAAAAAAACCTCAAAAAAGAGGTGCAACACGAGGACTTCCCAGGAGGTCACCCATCCTAGTACTACTCTCGCCCAAGCAAGCTTAACTGCGGAGTTCTGATGGGATCCGGTGCATTAGTGCTGGTATGATCGCACCTGCCAAGTATCGCACGATCAATGCATATATGGCTTCGGCAGCGTGTACAAGTTTTAACACTTGGGGAGACGCGTGCGAGGGCCCTGAGGTAGATGGGGTTTGGGTCCGAAAAAGCCGTCGTAAAAGTTAGTTCGAGTCGTGTAGGCGGTACTTTGGGACTTGGTTGCGACTAACAAGGACGGAAAAAAACGTAAACAAGAAAAAAAAAACCTCAAAAAAGAGGTGCAACACGAGGACTTCCCAGGAGGTCACCCATCCTAGTACTACTCTCGCCCAAGCAAGCTTAACTGCGGAGTTCTGATGGGATCCGGTGCATTAGTGCTGGTATGATCGCACCTGCCAAGTATCGCACGATCAATGCATATATGGCTTCGGCAGCGTGTACAAGTTTTAACACTTGGGGAGACGCGTGCGAGGGCCCTGAGGTAGATGGGGTTTCGGTCCGAAAAAGCCGTCGTAAAAGTTAGTTCGAGTCGTGTAGGCGGTACTTTGGGACTTGGTTGCGACTAACAAGGACGGAAAAAAACGTAAACAAGAAAAAAAAAACCTCAAAAAAGAGGTGCAACACGAGGACTTCCCAGGAGGTCACCCATCCTAGTACTACTCTCGCCCAAGCACGCTTAACTGCGGAGTTTTGATGGGATCCGTTGCATTAGTGCTGGTATGATCGCACCTGCCAAGTATCGCACGATCAATGCAAATATGGCTTCGGCAGCGTGTACAAGTTTTAACACTTGGGGGGACGCGTGCGAGGGCCCTGAGGTAGATGGGGTTTGGGTCCGAAAAAGCCGTCGTAAAAGTTAGTTCGAGTCGTGTAGGCGGTACTTTGGGACTTGGTTGCGACTAACAAGGACGGAAAAAAACGTAAACAAGAAAAAAAAAACCTCAAAAAAGAGGTGCAACACGAGGACTTCGCAGGAGGTCACCCATCCTAGTACTACTCTCGCCCAAGCACGCTTAACTGCGGAGTTCTAATGGGATCCGGTGCATTAGTGCTGGTATGATCGCACCTGCCAAGTATCGCACGATCAATGCATATATGGCTTCGGCAGCGTGTACAAGTTTTAACACTTGGGGAGACGCGTGCGAGGGCCCTGAGGTAGATGGGGTTTGGGTCCGAAAAAGCCGTCGTAAAAGTTAGTTCGAGTCGTGTAGGCGGTACTTTGGGACTTGGTTGCGACTAACAAGGACGGAAAAAAACGTAAACAAGAAAAAAAAAACCTCAAAAAAGAGGTGCAACACGAGGACTTCCCACGAGGTCACCCATCCTAGTACTACTCTCGCCCAAGCACGCTTAACTGCGGAGTTCTGATGGGATCTGGTGCATTAGTGCTGGTATGATCGCACCTGCCAAGTATCGCACGATCAATGCATATATGGCTTCGGCAGCGTGTACAAGTTTTAACACTTGGGGAGACGCGTGCGAGGGCCCTAAGGTAGATGGGGTTTGGGTCCGAAAAAGCCGTCGTAAAAGTTAGTTCGAGTCGTGTAGGCGGTACTTTGGGACTTGGTTGCGACTAACAAGGACGGAAAAAAACGTAAACAAGAAAAAAAAAACCTCAAAAAAGAGGTGCAACACGAGGACTTCCCAGGAGGTCACCCATCCTAGTACTACTCTCGCCCAAGCACGCTTAACTGCGGAGTTCTGATGGGATCCGGTGCATTAGTGCTGGTATGATCGCACCTGCCAAGTATCGCACGATCAATGCATATATGGCTTCGGCAGCGTGTACAAGTTTTAACACTTGGGGAGACGCGTGCGAGGGCCCTGAGGTAGATGGGGTTTGGGTCCGAAAAAGCCGTCGTAAAAGTTAGTTCGAGTCGTGTAGGCGGTACTTTGGGACTTGGTTGCGACTAACAAGGACGGAAAAAAACGTAAACAAGAAAAAAAAAACCTCAAAAAAGAGGTGCAACACGAGGACTTCCCAGGAGGTCACCCATCCTAGTACTACTCTCGCCCAAGCACGCTTAACTGCGGAGTTCTGATGGGATCCGGTGCATTAGTGCTGGTATGATCGCACCTGCCAAGTATCGCACGATCAATGCATATATGGCTTCGGCAGCGTGTACAAGTTTTAACACTTGGGGGGACGCGTGCGAGGGCCCTGAGGTAGATGGGGTTTGGGTCCGAAAAAGCCGTCGTAAAAGTTAGTTCGAGTCGTGTAGGCGGTACTTTGGGACTTGGTTGCGACTAACAAGGACGGAAAAAAACGTAAACAAGAAAAAAAAAACCTCAAAAAAGAGGTGCAACACGAGGACTTCCCAGGAGGTCACCCATCCTAGTACTACTCTCGCCCAAGCACGCTTAACTGCAGAGTTCTGATGGGATCCGGTGCATTAGTGCTGGTATGATCGCACCTGCCAAGTATCGCACTATCAATGCATATATGGCTTCGGCAGCGTGTACAAGTTTTAACACTTGGGGAGACGCGTGCGAGGGCCCTGAGGTAGATGGGGTTTGGGTCCGAAAAGGCCGTCGTAAAAGTTAGTTCGAGTCGTGTAGGCGGTACTTTGGGACTTGGTTGCGACTAACAAGGACGAAAAAAAACGTAAACAAGAAAAAAAAACCTCAAAAAAGAGGTGCAACACGAGGACTTCCCAGGAGGTCACCCATCCTAGTACTACTCTCGCCCAAGCACGCTTAACGGCGGAGTTCTGATGTGATCCGGTGCATTAGTGCTGGTATGATCGCACCTGCCAAGTATCGCACGATCAATGCATATATGGCTTCGGCAGCGTGTACAAGTTTTAACACTTGGGGAGACGCGTGCGAGGGCCCTGAGGTAGATGGGGTTTGGGTCCGAAAAAGCCGTCGTAAAAGTTAGTTCGAGTCGTGTAGGCGGTACTTTGGGACTTGGTTGCGACTAACAAGGACGGAAAAAAACGTAAACAAGAAAAAAAAAACCTCAAAAAAGAGGTGAAACACGAGGACTTCCCAGGAGGTCACCCATCCTAGTACTACTCTCGCCCAAGCACGCTTAACTGCGGAGTTCTGATGGGATCCGGTGCATTAGTGCTGGTATGATCGCACCTGCCAAGTATCGCACGATCAATGCATATATGGCTTCGGCAGCGTGTACAAGTTTTAACACTTGGGGAGACGCGTGCGAGGGCCCTGAGGTAGATGGGGTTTGGGTCCGAAAAAGCCGTCGTAAAAGTTAGTTCGAGTCGTGTAGGCGGTACTTTGGGACTTGGTTGCGACTAACAAGGACGGAAAAAAACGTAAACAAGAAAAAAAAAACCTCAAAAAAGAGGTGCAACACGAGGACTTCCCAGGAGGTCACCCATCCTACTACTACTCTCGCCCAAGCACGCTTAACGGTGGAGTTCTGATGGGATCCGGTGCATTAGTGCTGGTATGATCGCACCTGCCAAGTATCGCACGATCAATGCATACATGGCTTCGGCAGCGTGTACATGTTTTAACACTTGGGGAGACGCGTGCGAGGGCCCTGAGGTAGATGGGGTTTGGGTCCGAAAAAGCCGTCGTAAAAGTTAGTTCGAGTCGTGTAGGCGGTACTTTGGGACTTGGTTGCGACTAACAAGGACGGAAAAAAACGTAAACAAGAAAAAAAAAACCTCAAAAAAGAGGTGCAACACGAGGACTTCCCAGGAGGTCACCCATCCTAGTACTACTCTCGCCCAAGCACGCTTAACTGCGGAGTTCTGATGGGATCCGGTGCATTAGTGCTGGTATGATCGCACCTGCCAAGTATCGCACGATCAATGCATATATGGCTTCGGCAGCGTGTACAAGTTTTAACACTTGGGGAGACGCGTGCGAGGGCCCTGAGGTAGATGGGGTTTGGGTCCGAAAAAGCCGTCGTAAAAGTTAGTTCGAGTCGTGTAGGCGGTACTTTGGGACTTGGTTGCGACTAACAAGGACGGAAAAAAACGTAAACAAGAAAAAAAAAACCTCAAAAAAGAGGTGAAACACGAGGACTTCCCAGGAGGTCACCCATCCTAGTACTACTCTCGCCCAAGCACGCTTAACTGCGGAGTTCTGATGGGATCCGGTGCATTAGTGCTGGTATGATCGCACCTGCCAAGTATCGCACGATCAATGCATATATGGCTTCGGCAGCGTGTACAAGTTTTAACACTTGGGGAGACGCGTGCGAGGGCCCTGAGGTAGATGGGGTTTGGGTCCGAAAAAGCCGTCGTAAAAGTTAGTTCGAGTCGTGTAGGCGGTACTTTGGGACTTGGTTGCGACTAACAAGGACGGAAAAAAACGTAAACAAGAAAAAAAAAACCTCAAAAAAGAGGTGCAACACGAGGACTTCCCAGGAGGTCACCCATCCTACTACTACTCTCGCCCAAGCACGCTTAACGGCGGAGTTCTGATGGGATCCGGTGCATTAGTGCTGGTATGATCGCACCTTCCAAGTATCGCACGATCAATGCATATATGGCTTCGGCAGCGTGTACAAGTTTTAACACTTGGGGAGACGCGTGCGAGGGCCCTGAGGTAGATGGGGTTTGGGTCCGAAAAAGCCGTCGTAAAAGTTAGTTCGAGTCGTGTAGGCGGTACTTTGGGACTTGGTTGCAACTAACAAGGACGGAAAAAAACGTAAACAAGAAAAAAAAAACCTCAAAAAGGAGGTGCAACACGAGGACTTCCCAGGAGGTCACCCATCCTAGTACTACTCTCGCCCAAGCACGCTTAACGGCGGAGTTCTGATGGGATCCGGTGCATTAGTGCTGGTATGATCGCACCTGCCAAGTATCGCACGATCAATGCATATATGGCTTCGGCAGCGTGTACAAGTTTTAACACTTGGGGAGACGCGTGCGAGGGCCCTGAGGTAGATGGGGTTTGGGTCCGAAAAAGCCGTCGTAAAAGTTAGTTCGAGTCGTGTAGGCGGTACTTTGGGACTTGGTTGCGACTAACAAGGACGGAAAAAAACGTAAACAAGAAAAAAAAACCTCAAAAAAGAGGTGCAACACGAGGACTTCCCAGGAGGTCACCCATCCTAGTACTACTCTCGCCCAAGCACGCTTAACTGCGGAGTTCTGATGGGATCCGGTGCATTAGTGCTGGTATGATCGCACCTGCCAAGTATCGCACGATCAATGCATATATGGCTTCGGCAGCGTGTACAAGTTTTAACACTTGGGGAGACGCGTGCGAGGGCCCTGAGGTAGATGGGGTTTGGGTCCGAAAAAGCCGTCGTAAAAGTTAGTTCGAGTCGTGTAGGCGGTACTTTGGGACTTGGTTGCGACCAACAAGGACGGAAAAAAACGTAAACAAGAAAAAAAAAACCTCAAAAAAGAGGTGCAACACGAGGACTTCCCAGGAGGTCACCCATCCTAGTACTACTCTCGCCCAAGCACGCTTAACTGCGGAGTTCTGATGGGATCCGGTGCATTAGTGCTGGTATGATCGCACCTGCCAAGTATCGCACGATCAATGCATATATGGCTTCGGCAGCGTGTACAAGTTTTAACACTTGGGGAGACGCGTGCGAGGGCCCTGAGGTAGATGGGGTTTGGGTCCGAAAAAGCCGTCGTAAAAGTTAGTTCGAGTCGTGTAGGCGGTACTTTGGGACTTGGTTGCGACTAACAAGGACGGAAAAAAACGTAAACAAGAAAAAAAAAACCTCAAAAAAGAGGTGCAACACGAGGACTTCCCAGGAGGTCACCCATCCTAGTACTACTCTCGCCCAAGCACGCTTAACTGCGGAGTTCGGATGGGATCCGGTGCATTAGTGCTGGTATGATCGCACCTGCCAAGTATCGCACGATCAATGCATATATGGCTTCGGCAGCGTGTACAAGTTTTAACACTTGGGGAGACGCGTGCGAGGGCCCTGAGGTAGATGGGGTTTGGGTCCGAAAAAGCCGTCGTAAAAGTTAGTTCGAGTCGTGTAGGCGGTACTTTGGGACTTGGTTGCGACTAACAAGGACGGAAAAAAACGTAAACAAGAAAAAAAAAACCTCAAAAAAGAGGTGCAACACGAGGACTTCCCAGGAGGTCACCCATCCTAGTACTACTCTCGCCCAAGCACGCTTAACTGCGGAGTTCTGATGGGATCCGGTGCATTAGTGCTGGTATGATCGCACCTGCCAAGTATCGCACGATCAATGCATATATGGCTTCGGCAGCGTGTACAAGTTTTAACACTTGGGGAGACGCGTGCGAGGGCCCTGAGGTAGATGGGGTTTGGGTCCGAAAAGGCCGTCGTAAAAGTTAGTTCGAGTCGTGTAGGCGGTACTTTGGGACTTGGTTGCGACTAACAAGGACGAAAAAAAACGTAAACAAGAAAAAAAAAACCTCAAAAAAGAGGTGCAACACGAGGACTTCCCAGGAGGTCACCCATCCTAGTACTACTCTCGCCCAAGCACGCTTAACGGCGGAGTTCTGATGTGATCCGGTGCATTAGTGCTGGTATGATCGCACCTGCCAAGTATCGCACGATCAATGCATATATGGCTTCGGCAGCGTGTACAAGTTTTAACACTTGGGGAGACGCGTGCGAGGGCCCTGAGGTAGATGGGGTTTGGGTCCGAAAAAGCCGTCGTAAAAGTTAGTTCGAGTCGTGTAGGCGGTACTTTGGGACTTGGTTGCGACTAACAAGGACGGAAAAAAACGTAAACAAGAAAAAAAAAACCTCAAAAAAGAGGTGAAACACGAGGACTTCCCAGGAGGTCACCCATCCTAGTACTACTCTCGCCCAAGCACGCTTAACTGCGGAGTTCTGATGGGATCCGGTGCATTAGTGCTGGTATGATCGCACCTGCCAAGTATCGCACGATCAATGCATATATGGCTTCGGCAGCGTGTACAAGTTTTAACACTTGGGGAGACGCGTGCGAGGGCCCTGAGGTAGATGGGGTTTGGGTCCGAAAAAGCCGTCGTAAAAGTTAGTTCGAGTCGTGTAGGCGGTACTTTGGGACTTGGTTGCGACCAACAAGGACGGAAAAAAACGTAAACAAGAAAAAAAAAACCTCAAAAAAGAGGTGCAACACGAGGACTTCCCAGGAGGTCACCCATCCTAGTACTACTCTCGCCCAAGCACGCTTAACTGCGGAGTTCTGATGGGATCCGGTGCATTAGTGCTGGTATGATCGCACCTGCCAAGTATCGCACGATCAATGCATATATGGCTTCGGCAGCGTGTACAAGTTTTAACACTTGGGGAGACGCGTGCGAGGGCCCTGAGGTAGATGGGGTTTGGGTCCGAAAAAGCCGTCGTAAAAGTTAGTTCGAGTCGTGTAGGCGGTACTTTGGGACTTGGTTGCGACTAACAAGGACGGAAAAAAACGTAAACAAGAAAAAAAAAACCTCAAAAAAGAGGTGCAACACGAGGACTTCCCACGAGGTCACCCATCCTAGTACTACTCTCGCCCAAGCACGCTTAACTGCGGAGTTCTGATGGGATCCGGTGCATTAGTGCTGGTATGATCGCACCTGCCAAGTATCGCACGATCAATGCATATATGGCTTCGGCAGCGTGTACAAGTTTTAACACTTGGGGAGACGCGTGCGAGGGCCCTGAGGTAGATGGGGTTTGGGTCCGAAAAAGCCGTCGTAAAAGTTAGTTCGAGTCGTGTAGGCGGTACTTTGGGACTTGGTTGCGACCAACAAGGACGGAAAAAAACGTAAACAAGAAAAAAAAAACCTCAAAAAAGAGGTGCAACACGAGGACTTCCCAGGAGGTCACCCATCCTAGTACTACTCTCGCCCAAGCACGCTTAACTGCGGAGTTCTGATGGGATCCGGTGCATTAGTGCTGGTATGATCGCACCTGCCAAGTATCGCACGATCAATGCATATATGGCTTCGGCAGCGTGTACAAGTTTTAACACTTGGGGAGACGCGTGCGAGGGCCCTGAGGTAGATGGGGTTTGGGTCCGAAAAAGCCGTCGTAAAAGTTAGTTCGAGTCGTGTAGGCGGTACTTTGGGACTTGGTTGCGACCAACAAGGACGGAAAAAAACGTAAACAAGAAAAAAAAAACCTCAAAAAAGAGGTGCAACACGAGGACTTCCCAGGAGGTCACCCATCCTAGTACTACTCTCGCCCAAGCACGCTTAACTGCGGAGTTCTGATGGGATCCGGTGCATTAGTGCTGGTATGATCGCACCTGCCAAGTATCGCACGATCAATGCATATATGGCTTCGGCAGCGTGTACAAGTTTTAACACTTGGGGAGACGCGTGCGAGGGCCCTGAGGTAGATGGGGTTTGGGTCCGAAAAAGCCGTCGTAAAAGTTAGTTCGAGTCGTGTAGGCGGTACTTTGGGACTTGGTTGCGACTAACAAGGACGGAAAAAAACGTAAACAAGAAAAAAAAAACCTCAAAAAAGAGGTGCAACACGAGGACTTCCCACGAGGTCACCCATCCGAGTACTACTCTCGCCCAAGCACGCTTAACTGCGGAGTTCTGATGGGATCCGGTGCATTAGTGCTGGTATGATCGCACCTGCCAAGTATCGCACGATCAATGCATATATGGCTTCGGCAGCGTGTACAAGTTTTAACACTTGGGGAGACGCGTGCGAGGGCCCTGAGGTAGATGGGGTTTGGGTCCGAAAAAGCCGTCGTAAAAGTTAGTTCGAGTCGTGTAGGCGGTACTTTGGGACTTGGTTGCGACCAACAAGGACGGAAAAAAACGTAAACAAGAAAAAAAAAACCTCAAAAAAGAGGTGCAACACGAGGACTTCCCAGGAGGTCACCCATCCTAGTACTACTCTCGCCCAAGCACGCTTAACTGCGGAGTTCTGATGGGATCCGGTGCATTAGTGCTGGTATGATCGCACCTGCCAAGTATCGCACGATCAATGCATATATGGCTTCGGCAGCGTGTACAAGTTTTAACACTTGGGGAGACGCGTGCGAGGGCCCTGAGGTAGATGGGGTTTGGGTCCGAAAAAGCCGTCGTAAAAGTTAGTTCGAGTCGTGTAGGCGGTACTTTGGGACTTGGTTGCGACCAACAAGGACGGAAAAAAACGTAAACAAGAAAAAAAAAACCTCAAAAAAGAGGTGCAACACGAGGACTTCCCAGGAGGTCACCCATCCTAGTACTACTCTCGCCCAAGCACGCTTAACTGCGGAGTTCTGATGGGATCCGGTGCATTAGTGCTGGTATGATCGCACCTGCCAAGTATCGCACGATCAATGCATATATGGCTTCGGCAGCGTGTACAAGTTTTAACACTTGGGGAGACGCGTGCGAGGGCCCTGAGGTAGATGGGGTTTGGGTCCGAAAAAGCCGTCGTAAAAGTTAGTTCGAGTCGTGTAGGCGGTACTTTGGGACTTGGTTGCGACTAACAAGGACGGAAAAAAACGTAAACAAGAAAAAAAAAACCTCAAAAAAGAGGTGCAACACGAGGACTTCCCAGGAGGTCACCCATCCTAGTACTACTCTCGCCCAAGCAAGCTTAACTGCGGAGTTCTGATGGGATCCGGTGCATTAGTGCTGGTATGATCGCACCTGCCAAGTATCGCACGATCAATGCATATATGGCTTCGGCAGCGTGTACAAGTTTTAACACTTGGGGAGACGCGTGCGAGGGCCCTGAGGTAGATGGGGTTTGGGTCCGAAAAAGCCGTCGTAAAAGTTAGTTCGAGTCGTGTAGGCGGTACTTTGGGACTTGGTTGCGACTAACAAGGACGGAAAAAAACGTAAACAAGAAAAAAAAAACCTCAAAAAAGAGGTGCAAAACGAGGACTTCCCAGGAGGTCACCCATCCTAGTACTACTCTCGCCCAAGCACGCTTAACTGCGGAATTCTGATGGGATCCGGTGCATTAGTGCTGGTATGATCGCACCTTCCAAGTATCGCACGATCAATGCATATATGGCTTCGGCAGCGTGTACAAGTTTTAACACTTGGGGAGACGCGTGCGAGGGCCCTGAGGTAGATGGGGTTTGGGTCCGAAAAAGCCGTCGTAAAAGTTAGTTCGAGTCGTGTAGGCGGTACTTTGGGACTTGGTTGCGACTAACAAGGACGGAAAAAAACGTAAACAAGAAAAAAAAAACCTCAAAAAGGAGGTGCAACACGAGGACTTCCCAGGAGGTCACCCATCCTAGTACTACTCTCGCCCAAGCACGCTTAACGGCGGAGTTCTGATGGGATCCGGTGCATTAGTGCTGGTATGATCGCACCTGCCAAGTATCGCACGATCAATGCATATATGGCTTCGGCAGCGTGTACAAGTTTTAACACTTGGGGAGACGCGTGCGAGGGCCCTGAGGTAGATGGGGTTTGGGTCCGAAAAAGCCGTCGTAAAAGTTAGTTCGAGTCGTGTAGGCGGTACTTTGGGACTTGGTTGCGACTAACAAGGACGGAAAAAAACGTAAACAAGAAAAAAAAAACCTCAAAAAAGAGGTGAAACACGAGGACTTCCCAGGAGGTCACCCATCCTAGTACTACTCTCGCCCAAGCACGCTTAACTGCGGAGTTCTGATGGGATCCGGTGCATTAGTGCTGGTATGATCGCACCTGCCAAGTATCGCACGATCAATGCATATATGGCTTCGGCAGCGTGTACAAGTTTTAACACTTGGGGAGACGCGTGCGAGGGCCCTGAGGTAGATGGGGTTTGGGTCCGAAAAAGCCGTCGTAAAAGTTAGTTCGAGTCGTGTAGGCGGTACTTTGGGACTTGGTTGCGACCAACAAGGACGGAAAAAAACGTAAACAAGAAAAAAAAACCTCAAAAAAGAGGTGCAACACGAGGACTTCCCAGGAGGTCACCCATCCTAGTACTACTCTCGCCCAAGCACGCTTAACTGCGGAGTTCTGATGGGATCCGGTGCATTAGTGCTGGTATGATCGCACCTGCCAAGTATCGCACGATCAATGCATATATGGCTTCGGCAGCGTGTACAAGTTTTAACACTTGGGGAGACGCGTGCGAGGGCCCTGAGGTAGATGGGGTTTGGGTCCGAAAAAGCCGTCGTAAAAGTTAGTTCGAGTCGTGTAGGCGGTACTTTGGGACTTGGTTGCGACCAACAAGGACGGAAAAAAACGTAAACAAGAAAAAAAAAACCTCAAAAAAGAGGTGCAACACGAGGACTTCCCAGGAGGTCACCCATCCTAGTACTACTCTCGCCCAAGCACGCTTAACTGCGGAGTTCTGATGGGATCCGGTGCATTAGTGCTGGTATGATCGCACCTGCCAAGTATCGCACGATCAATGCATATATGGCTTCGGCAGCGTGTACAAGTTTTAACACTTGGGGAGACGCGTGCGAGGGCCCTGAGGTAGATGGGGTTTGGGTCCGAAAAAGCCGTCGTAAAAGTTAGTTCGAGTCGTGTAGGCGGTACTTTGGGACTTGGTTGCGACTAACAAGGACGGAAAAAAACGTAAACAAGAAAAAAAAACCTCAAAAAAGAGGTGCAACACGAGGACTTCCCACGAGGTCACCCATCCTAGTACTACTCTCGCCCAAGCACGCTTAACTGCGGAGTTCTGATGGGATCCGGTGCATTAGTGCTGGTATGATCGCACCTGCCAAGTATCGCACGATCAATGCATATATGGCTTCGGCAGCGTGTACAAGTTTTAACACTTGGGGAGACGCGTGCGAGGGCCCTGAGGTAGATGGGGTTTGGGTCCGAAAAAGCCGTCGTAAAAGTTAGTTCGAGTCGTGTAGGCGGTACTTTGGGACTTGGTTGCGACTAACAAGGACGGAAAAAAACGTAAACAAGAAAAAAAAAACCTCAAAAAAGAGGTGCAACACGAGGACTTCCCAGGAGGTCACCCATCCTAGTACTACTCTCGCCCAAGCAAGCTTAACTGCGGAGTTCTGATGGGATCCGGTGCATTAGTGCTGGTATGATCGCACCTGCCAAGTATCGCACGATCAATGCATATATGGCTTCGGCAGCGTGTACAAGTTTTAACACTTGGGGAGACGCGTGCGAGGGCCCTGAGGTAGATGGGGTTTGGGTCCGAAAAAGCCGTCGTAAAAGTTAGTTCGAGTCGTGTAGGCGGTACTTTGGGACTTGGTTGCGACCAACAAGGACGGAAAAAAACGTAAACAAGAAAAAAAAAACCTCAAAAAAGAGGTGCAACACGAGGACTTCCCAGGAGGTCACCCATCCTAGTACTACTCTCGCCCAAGCACGCTTAACTGCGGAGTTCTGATGGGATCCGGTGCATTAGTGCTGGTATGATCGCACCTGCCAAGTATCGCACGATCAATGCATATATGGCTTCGGCAGCGTGTACAAGTTTTAACACTTGGGGAGACGCGTGCGAGGGCCCTGAGGTAGATGGGGTTTGGGTCCGAAAAAGCCGTCGTAAAAGTTAGTTCGAGTCGTGTAGGCGGTACTTTGGGACTTGGTTGCGACTAACAAGGACGGAAAAAAACGTAAACAAGAAAAAAAAAACCTCAAAAAAGAGGTGCAACACGAGGACTTCCCAGGAGGTCACCCATCCTAGTACTACTCTCGCCCAAGCAAGCTTAACTGCGGAGTTCTGATGGGATCCGGTGCATTAGTGCTGGTATGATCGCACCTGCCAAGTATCGCACGATCAATGCATATATGGCTTCGGCAGCGTGTACAAGTTTTAACACTTGGGGAGACGCGTGCGAGGGCCCTGAGGTAGATGGGGTTTGGGTCCGAAAAAGCCGTCGTAAAAGTTAGTTCGAGTCGTGTAGGCGGTACTTTGGGACTTGGTTGCGACTAACAAGGACGGAAAAAAACGTAAACAAGAAAAAAAAAACCTCAAAAAAGAGGTGCAAAACGAGGACTTCCCAGGAGGTCACCCATCCTAGTACTACTCTCGCCCAAGCACGCTTAACTGCGGAATTCTGATGGGATCCGGTGCATTAGTGCTGGTATGATCGCACCTTCCAAGTATCGCACGATCAATGCATATATGGCTTCGGCAGCGTGTACAAGTTTTAACACTTGGGGAGACGCGTGCGAGGGCCCTGAGGTAGATGGGGTTTGGGTCCGAAAAAGCCGTCGTAAAAGTTAGTTCGAGTCGTGTAGGCGGTACTTTGGGACTTGGTTGCGACTAACAAGGACGGAAAAAAACGTAAACAAGAAAAAAAAAACCTCAAAAAGGAGGTGCAACACGAGGACTTCCCAGGAGGTCACCCATCCTAGTACTACTCTCGCCCAAGCACGCTTAACGGCGGAGTTCTGATGGGATCCGGTGCATTAGTGCTGGTATGATCGCACCTGCCAAGTATCGCACGATCAATGCATATATGGCTTCGGCAGCGTGTACAAGTTTTAACACTTGGGGAGACGCGTGCGAGGGCCCTGAGGTAGATGGGGTTTGGGTCCGAAAAAGCCGTCGTAAAAGTTAGTTCGAGTCGTGTAGGCGGTACTTTGGGACTTGGTTGCGACTAACAAGGACGGAAAAAAACGTAAACAAGAAAAAAAAAACCTCAAAAAAGAGGTGCAACACGAGGACTTCCCAGGAGGTCACCCATCCTAGTACTACTCTCGCCCAAGCACGCTTAACTGCGGAGTTCTGATGGGATCCGGTGCATTAGTGCTGGTATGATCGCACCTGCCAAGTATCGCACGATCAATGCATATATGGCTTCGGCAGCGTGTACAAGTTTTAACACTTGGGGAGACGCGTGCGAGGGCCCTGATGTAGATGGGGTTTGGGTCCGAAAAAGCCGTCGTAAAAGTTAGTTCGAGTCGTGTAGGCGGTACTTTGGGACTTGGTTGCGACCAACAAGGACGGAAAAAAACGTAAACAAGAAAAAAAAAACCTCAAAAAAGAGGTGCAACACGAGGACTTCCCAGGAGGTCACCCATCCTAGTACTACTCTCGCCCAAGCACGCTTAACTGCGGAGTTCTGATGGGATCCGGTGCATTAGTGCTGGTATGATCGCACCTGCCAAGTATCGCACGATCAATGCATATATGGCTTCGGCAGCGTGTACAAGTTTTAACACTTGGGGAGACGCGTGCGAGGGCCCTGAGGTAGATGGGGTTTGGGTCCGAAAAAGCCGTCGTAAAAGTTAGTTCGAGTCGTGTAGGCGGTACTTTGGGACTTGGTTGCGACTAACAAGGACGGAAAAAAACGTAAACAAGAAAAAAAAAACCTCAAAAAAGAGGTGCAACACGAGGACTTCCCACGAGGTCACCCATCCTAGTACTACTCTCGCCCAAGCACGCTTAACTGCGGAGTTCTGATGGGATCCGGTGCATTAGTGCTGGTATGATCGCACCTGCCATGTATCGCACGATCAATGCATATATGGCTTCGGCAGCGTGTACAAGTTTTAACACTTGGGGAGACGCGTGCGAGGGCCCTGAGGTAGATGGGGTTTGGGTCCGAAAAAGCCGTCGTAAAAGTTAGTTCGAGTCGTGTAGGCGGTACTTTGGGACTTGGTTGCGACTAACAAGGACGGAAAAAAACGTAAACAAGAAAAAAAAAACCTCAAAAAAGAGGTGCAACACGAGGACTTCCCACGAGGTCACCCATCCTAGTACTACTCTCGCCCAAGCAAGCTTAACTGCGGAGTTCTGATGGGATCCGGTGCATTAGTGCTGGTATGATCGCACCTGCCAAGTATCGCACGATCAATGCATATATGGCTTCGGCAGCGTGTACAAGTTTTAACACTTGGGGAGACGCGTGCGAGGGCCCTGAGGTAGATGGGGTTTAGGTCCGAAAAAGCCGTCGTAAAAGTTAGTTCGAGTCGTGTAGGCGGTACTTTGGGACTTGGTTGCGACTAACAAGGACGGAAAAAAACGTAAACAAGAAAAAAAAACCTCAAAAAAGAGGTGCAACACGAGGACTTCCCAGGAGGTCACCCATCCTAGTACTACTCTCGCCCAAGCACGCTTAACTGCGGAATTCTGATGGGATCCGGTGCATTAGTGCTGGTATGATCGCACCTTCCAAGTATCGCACGATCAATGCATATATGGCTTCGGCAGCGTGTACAAGTTTTAACACTTGGGGAGACGCGTGCGAGGGCCCTGAGGTAGATGGGGTTTGGGTCCGAAAAAGCCGTCGTAAAAGTTAGTTCGAGTCGTGTAGGCGGTACTTTGGGACTTGGTTGCGACTAACAAGGACGGAAAAAAACGTAAACAAGAAAAAAAAAACCTCAAAAAGGAGGTGCAACACGAGGACTTCCCAGGAGGTCACCCATCCTAGTACTACTCTCGCCCAAGCACGCTTAACTGCGAAGTTCTGATGGGATCCGGTGCATTAGTGTTGGTATGATCGCACCTGCCAAGTATCGCACGATCAATGCATATATGGCTTCGGCAGCGTGTACAAGTTTTAACACTTGGGGAGACGCGTGCGAGGGCCCTGAGGTAGATGGGGTTTGGGTCCGAAAAAGCCGTCGTAAAAGTTAGTTCGAGTCGTGTAGGCGGTACTTTGGGACTTGGTTGCGACTAACAAGGACGGAAAAAAACGTAAACAAGAAAAAAAAAACCTCAAAAAAGAGGTGCAACACGAGGACTTCCCAGGAGGTCACCCATCCTAGTACTACTCTCGCCCAAGCACGCTTAACTGCGGAATTCTGATGGGATCCGGTGCATTAGTGCTGGTATGATCGCACCTTCCAAGTATCACACGATCAATGCATATATGGCTTCGGCAGCGTGTACAAGTTTTAACACTTGGGGAGACGCGTGCGAGGGCCCTGAGGTAGATGGGGTTTGGGTCCGAAAAAGCCGTCGTAAAAGTTAGTTCGAGTCGTGTAGGCGGTACTTTGGGACTTGGTTGCGACTAACAAGGACGGAAAAAAACGTAAACAAGAAAAAAAAAACCTCAAAAAGGAGGTGCAACACGAGGACTTCCCAGGAGGTCACCCATCCTAGTACTACTCTCGCCCAAGCACGCTTAACGGCGGAGTTCTGATGGGATCCGGTGCATTAGTGCTGGTATGATCGCACCTGCCAAGTATCGCACGATCAATGCATATATGGCTTCGGCAGCGTGTACAAGTTTTAACACTTGGGGAGACGCGTGCGAGGGCCCTGAGGTAGATGGGGTTTGGGTCCGAAAAAGCCGTCGTAAAAGTTAGTTCGAGTCGTGTAGGCGGTACTTTGGGACTTGGTTGCGACTAACAAGGACGGAAAAAAACGTAAACAAGAAAAAAAAAACCTCAAAAAAGAGGTGCAACACGAGGACTTCCCAGGAGGTCACCCATCCTAGTACTACTCTCGCCCAAGCACGCTTAACTGCGGAGTTCTGATGGGATCCGGTGCATTAGTGCTGGTATGATCGCACCTGCCAAGTATCGCACGATCAATGCATATATGGCTTCGGCAGCGTGTACAAGTTTTAACACTTGGGGAGACGCGTGCGAGGGCCCTGAGGTAGATGGGGTTTGGGTCCGAAAAAGCCGTCGTAAAAGTTAGTTCGAGTCGTGTAGGCGGTACTTTGGGACTTGGTTGCGACCAACAAGGACGGAAAAAAACGTAAACAAGAAAAAAAAAACCTCAAAAAAGAGGTGCAACACGAGGACTTCCCAGGAGGTCACCCATCCTAGTACTACTCTCGCCCAAGCACGCTTAACTGCGGAGTTCTGATGGGATCCGGTGCATTAGTGCTGGTATGATCGCACCTGCCAAGTATCGCACGATCAATGCATATATGGCTTCGGCAGCGTGTACAAGTTTTAACACTTGGGGAGACGCGTGCGAGGGCCCTGAGGTAGATGGGGTTTGGGTCCGAAAAAGCCGTCGTAAAAGTTAGTTCGAGTCGTGTAGGCGGTACTTTGGGACTTGGTTGCGACTAACAAGGACGGAAAAAAACGTAAACAAGAAAAAAAAAACCTCAAAAAAGAGGTGCAACACGAGGACTTCCCACGAGGTCACCCATCCTAGTACTACTCTCGCCCAAGCACGCTTAACTGCGGAGTTCTGATGGGATCCGGTGCATTAGTGCTGGTATGATCGCACCTGCCAAGTATCGCACGATCAATGCATATATGGCTTCGGCAGCGTGTACAAGTTTTAACACTTGGGGAGACGCGTGCGAGGGCCCTGAGGTAGATGGGGTTTGGGTCCGAAAAAGCCGTCGTAAAAGTTAGTTCGAGTCGTGTAGGCGGTACTTTGGGACTTGGTTGCGACTAACAAGGACGGAAAAAAACGTAAACAAGAAAAAAAAAACCTCAAAAAAGAGGTGCAACACGAGGACTTCCCAGGAGGTCACCCATCCTAGTACTACTCTCGCCCAAGCAAGCTTAACTGCGGAGTTCTGATGGGATCCGGTGCATTAGTGCTGGTATGATCGCACCTGCCAAGTATCGCACGATCAATGCATATATGGCTTCGGCAGCGTGTACAAGTTTTAACACTTGGGGAGACGCGTGCGAGGGCCCTGAGGTAGATGGGGTTTGGGTCCGAAAAAGCCGTCGTAAAAGTTAGTTCGAGTCGTGTAGGCGGTACTTTGGGACTTGGTTGCGACTAACAAGGACGGAAAAAAACGTAAACAAGAAAAAAAAAACCTCAAAAAAGAGGTGCAACACGAGGACTTCCCAGGAGGTCACCCATCCTAGTACTACTCTCGCCCAAGCACGCTTAACTGCGGAATTCTGATGGGATCCGGTGCATTAGTGCTGGTATGATCGCACCTTCCAAGTATCGCACGATCAATGCATATATGGCTTCGGCAGCGTGTACAAGTTTTAACACTTGGGGAGACGCGTGCGAGGGCCCTGAGGTAGATGGGGTTTGGGTCCGAAAAAGCCGTCGTAAAAGTTAGTTCGAGTCGTGTAGGCGGTACTTTGGGACTTGGTTGCGACTAACAAGGACGGAAAAAAACGTAAACAAGAAAAAAAAAACCTCAAAAAGGAGGTGCAACACGAGGACTTCCCAGGAGGTCACCCATCCTAGTACTACTCTCGCCCAAGCACGCTTAACGGCGGAGTTCTGATGGGATCCGGTGCATTAGTGCTGGTATGATCGCACCTGCCAAGTATCGCACGATCAATGCATATATGGCTTCGGCAGCGTGTACAAGTTTTAACACTTGGGGAGACGCGTGCGAGGGCCCTGAGGTAGATGGGGTTTGGGTCCGAAAAAGCCGTCGTAAAAGTTAGTTCGAGTCGTGTAGGCGGTACTTTGGGACTTGGTTGCGACTAACAAGGACGGAAAAAAACGTAAACAAGAAAAAAAAAACCTCAAAAAAGAGGTGCAACACGAGGACTTCCCAGGAGGTCACCCATCCTAGTACTACTCTCGCCCAAGCACGCTTAACTGCGGAATTCTGATGGGATCCGGTGCATTAGTGCTGGTATGATCGCACCTTCCAAGTATCGCACGATCAATGCATATATGGCTTCGGCAGCGTGTACAAGTTTTAACACTTGGGGAGACGCGTGCGAGGGCCCTGAGGTAGATGGGGTTTGGGTCCGAAAAAGCCGTCGTAAAAGTTAGTTCGAGTCGTGTAGGCGGTACTTTGGGACTTGGTTGCGACTAACAAGGACGGAAAAAAACGTAAACAAGAAAAAAAAAACCTCAAAAAGGAGGTGCAACACGAGGACTTCCCAGGAGGTCACCCATCCTAGTACTACTCTCGCCCAAGCACGCTTAACGGCGGAGTTCTGATGGGATCCGGTGCATTAGTGCTGGTATGATCGCACCTGCCAAGTATCGCACGATCAATGCATATATGGCTTCGGCAGCGTGTACAAGTTTTAACACTTGGGGAGACGCGTGCGAGGGCCCTGAGGTAGATGGGGTTTGGGTCCGAAAAAGCCGTCGTAAAAGTTAGTTCGAGTCGTGTAGGCGGTACTTTGGGACTTGGTTGCGACTAACAAGGACGGAAAAAAACGTAAACAAGAAAAAAAAAACCTCAAAAAAGAGGTGCAACACGAGGACTTCCCAGGAGGTCACCCATCCTAGTACTACTCTCGCCCAAGCACGCTTAACTGCGGAGTTCTGATGGGATCCGGTGCATTAGTGCTGGTATGATCGCACCTGCCAAGTATCGCACGATCAATGCATATATGGCTTCGGCAGCGTGTACAAGTTTTAACACTTGGGGAGACGCGTGCGAGGGCCCTGAGGTAGATGGGGTTTGGGTCCGAAAAAGCCGTCGTAAAAGTTAGTTCGAGTCGTGTAGGCGGTACTTTGGGACTTGGTTGCGACCAACAAGGACGGAAAAAAACGTAAACAAGAAAAAAAAAACCTCAAAAAAGAGGTGCAACACGAGGACTTCCCAGGAGGTCACCCATCCTAGAAATACTCTCGCCCAAGCACGCTTAACTGCGGAGTTCTGATGGGATCCGGTGCATTAGTGCTGGTATGATCGCACCTGCCAAGTATCGCACGATCAATGCATATATGGCTTCGGCAGCGTGTACAAGTTTTAACACTTGGGGAGACGCGTGCGAGGGCCCTGAGGTAGATGGGGTTTGGGTCCGAAAAAGCCGTCGTAAAAGTTAGTTCGAGTCGTGTAGGCGGTACTTTGGGACTTGGTTGCGACTAACAAATACGGAAAAAAACGTAAACAAGAAAAAAAAAACCTCAAAAAAGAGGTGCAACACGAGGACTTCCCACGAGGTCACCCATCCTAGTACTACTCTCGCCCAAGCACGCTTAACTGCGGAGTTCTGATGGGATCCGGTGCATTAGTGCTGGTATGATCGCACCTGCCAAGTATCGCACGATCAATGCATATATGGCTTCGGCAGCGTGTACAAGTTTTAACACTTGGGGAGACGCGTGCGAGGGCCCTGAGGTAGATGGGGTTTGGGTCCGAAAAAGCCGTCGTAAAAGTTAGTTCGAGTCGTGTAGGCGGTACTTTGGGACTTGGTTGCGACTAACAAGGACGGAAAAAAACGTAAACAAGAAAAAAAAAACCTCAAAAAAGAGGTGCAACACGAGGACTTCCCAGGAGGTCACCCATCCTAGTACTACTCTCGCCCAAGCAAGCTTAACTGCGGAGTTCTGATGGGATCCGGTGCATTAGTGCTGGTATGATCGCACCTGCCAAGTATCGCACGATCAATGCATATATGGCTTCGGCAGCGTGTACAAGTTTTAACACTTGGGGAGACGCGTGCGAGGGCCCTGAGGTAGATGGGGTTTGGGTCCGAAAAAGCCGTCGTAAAAGTTAGTTCGAGTCGTGTAGGCGGTACTTTGGGACTTGGTTGCGACTAACAAGGACGGAAAAAAACGTAAACAAGAAAAAAAAAACCTCAAAAAAGAGGTGCAACACGAGGACTTCCCAGGAGGTCACCCATCCTAGTACTACTCTCGCCCAAGCACGCTTAACTGCGGAATTCTGATGGGATCCGGTGCATTAGTGCTGGTATGATCGCACCTTCCAAGTATCGCACGATCAATGCATATATGGCTTCGGCAGCGTGTACAAGTTTTAACACTTGGGGAGACGCGTGCGAGGGCCCTGAGGTAGATGGGGTTTGGGTCCGAAAAAGCCGTCGTAAAAGTTAGTTCGAGTCGTGTAGGCGGTACTTTGGGACTTGGTTGCGACTAACAAGGACGGAAAAAAACGTAAACAAGAAAAAAAAAACCTCAAAAAGGAGGTGCAACACGAGGACTTCCCAGGAGGTCACCCATCCTAGTACTACTCTCGCCCAAGCACGCTTAACGGCGGAGTTCTGATGGGATCCGGTGCATTAGTGCTGGTATGATCGCACCTGCCAAGTATCGCACGATCAATGCATATATGGCTTCGGCAGCGTGTACAAGTTTTAACACTTGGGGAGACGCGTGCGAGGGCCCTGAGGTAGATGGGGTTTGGGTCCGAAAAAGCCGTCGTAAAAGTTAGTTCGAGTCGTGTAGGCGGTACTTTGGGACTTGGTTGCGACTAACAAGGACGGAAAAAAACGTAAACAAGAAAAAAAAAACCTCAAAAAAGAGGTGCAACACGAGGACTTCCCAGGAGGTCACCCATCCTAGTACTACTCTCGCCCAAGCACGCTTAACTGCGGAGTTCTGATGGGATCCGGTGCATTAGTGCTGGTATGATCGCACCTGCCAAGTATCGCACGATCAATGCATATATGGCTTCGGCAGCGTGTACAAGTTTTAACACTTGGGGAGACGCGTGCGAGGGCCCTGAGGTAGATGGGGTTTGGGTCCGAAAAAGCCGTCGTAAAAGTTAGTTCGAGTCGTGTAGGCGGTACTTTGGGACTTGGTTGCGACCAACAAGGACGGAAAAAAACGTAAACAAGAAAAAAAAAACCTCAAAAAAGAGGTGCAACACGAGGACTTCCCAGGAGGTCACCCATCCTAGTACTACTCTCGCCCAAGCACGCTTAACTGCGGAGTTCTGATGGGATCCGGTGCATTAGTGCTGGTATGATCGCACCTGCCAAGTATCGCACGATCAATGCATATATGGCTTCGGCAGCGTGTACAAGTTTTAACACTTGGGGAGACGCGTGCGAGGGCCCTGAGGTAGATGGGGTTTGGGTCCGAAAAAGCCGTCGTAAAAGTTAGTTCGAGTCGTGTAGGCGGTACTTTGGGAATTGGTTGCGACTAACAAGGACGGAAAAAAACGTAAACAAGAAAAAAAAAACCTCAAAAAAGAGGTGCAACACGAGGACTTCCCAGGAGGTCACCCATCCTAGTACTACTCTCGCCCAAGCACGCTTAACTGCGGAGTTCTGATGGGATCCGGTGCATTAGTGCTGGTATGATCGCACCTTCCAAGTATCGCACGATCAATGCATATATGGCTTCGGCAGCGTGTACAAGTTTTAACACTTGGGGAGACGCGTGCGAGGGCCCTGAGGTAGATGGGGTTTGGGTCCGAAAAAGCCGTCGTAAAAGTTAGTTCGAGTCGTGTAGGCGGTACTTTGGGACTTGGTTGCGACTAACAAGGACGGAAAAAAACGTAAACAAGAAAAAAAAAACCTCAAAAAGGAGGTGCAACACGAGGACTTCCCAGGAGGTCACCCATCCTAGTACTACTCTCGCCCAAGCACGCTTAACGGCGGAGTTCTGATGGGATCCGGTGCATTAGTGCTGGTATGATCGCACCTGCCAAGTATCGCACGATCAATGCATATATGGCTTCGGCAGCGTGTACAAGTTTTAACACTTGGGGAGACGCGTGCGAGGGCCCTGAGGTAGATGGGGTTTGGGTCCGAAAAAGCCGTCGTAAAAGTTAGTTCGAGTCGTGTAGGCGGTACTTTGGGACTTGGTTGCGACTAACAAGGACGGAAAAAAACGTAAACAAGAAAAAAAAAACCTCAAAAAAGAGGTGCAACACGAGGACTTCCCAGGAGGTCACCCATCCTAGTACTACTCTCGCCCAAGCACGCTTAACTGCGGAGTTCTGATGGGATCCGGTGCATTAGTGCTGGTATGATCGCACCTGCCAAGTATCGCACGATCAATGCATATATGGCTTCGGCAGCGTGTACAAGTTTTAACACTTGGGGAGACGCGTGCGAGGGCCCTGAGGTAGATGGGGTTTGGGTCCGAAAAAGCCGTCGTAAAAGTTAGTTCGAGTCGTGTAGGCGGTACTTTGGGACTTGGTTGCGACTAACAAGGACGGAAAAAAACGTAAACAAGAAAAAAAAAACCTCAAAAAAGAGGTGCAACACGAGGACTTCCCAGGAGGTCACCCATCCTAGTACTACTCTCGCCCAAGCACGCTTAACTGCGGAGTTCTGATGGGATCCGGTGCATTAGTGCTGGTATGATCGCACCTTCCAAGTATCGCACGATCAATGCATAGATGGCTTCGGCAGCGTGTACAAGTTTTAACACTTGGGGAGACGCGTGCGAGGGCCCTGAGGTAGATGGGGTTTGGGTCCGAAAAAGCCGTCGTAAAAGTTAGTTCGAGTCGTGTAGGCGGTACTTTGGGACTTGGTTGCGACTAACAAGGACGGAAAAAAACGTAAACAAGAAAAAAAAAACATCAAAAAAGAGGTGCAACACGAGGACTTCCCAGGAGGTCACCCATCCTAGTACTACTCTCGCCCAAGCACGCTTAACGGCGGAGTTCTGATGGGATCCGGTGCATTACTGCTGGTATGATCGCACCTGCCAAGTATCGCACGATCAATGCATATATGGCTTCGGCAGCGTGTACAAGTTTTAACACTTGGGGAGACGCGTGCGAGGGCCCTGAGGTAGATGGGGTTTGGGTCCGAAAAAGCCGTCGTAAAAGTTAGTTCGAGTCGGGTAGGCGGTACTTTGGGACTTGGTTGCGACTAACAAGGACGGAAAAAAACGTAAACAAGAAAAAAAAAACCTCAAAAAAGAGGTGCAACACGAGGACTTCCCAGGAGGTCACCCATCCTAGTACTACTCTCGCCCAAGCACGCTTAACTGCGGAGTTCTGATGGGATCCGGTGCATTACTGCTGGTATGATCGCACCTGCCAAGTATCGCACGATCAATGCATATATGGCTTCGGCAGCGTGTACAAGTTTTAACACTTGGGGAGACGCGTGCGAGGGCCCTGAGGTAGATGGGGTTTGGGTCCGAAAAAGCCGTCGTAAAAGTTAGTTCGAGTCGTGTAGGCGGTACTTTGGGACTTGGTTGCGACTAACAAGGACGGAAAAAAACGTAAACAAGAAAAAAAAAACCTCAAAAAAGAGGTGCAACACGAGGACTTCCCAGGAGGTCACCCATCCTAGTACTACTCTCGCCCAAGCACGCTTAACTGCGGAGTTCTGATGGGATCCGGTGCATTAGTGCTGGTATGATCGCACCTGCCAAGTATCGCACGATCAATGCATATATGGCTTCGGCAGCGTGTACAAGTTTTAACACTTGGGGAGACGCGTGCGAGGGCCCTGAGGTAGATGGGGTTTGGGTCCGAAAAAGCCGTCGTAAAAGTTAGTTCGAGTCGTGTAGGCGGTACTTTGGGACTTGGTTGCGACTAACAAGGACGGAAAAAAACGTAAACAAGAAAAAAAAACCTCAAAAAAGAGGTGCAACACGAGGACTTCCCAGGAGGTCACCCATCCTAGTACTACTCTCGCCCAAGCACGCTTAACTGCGGAGTTCTGATGGGATCCGGTGCATTAGTGCTGGTATGATCGCACCTTCCAAGTATCGCACGATCAATGCATATATGGCTTCGGCAGCGTGTACAAGTTTTAACACTTGGGGAGACGCGTGCGAGGGCCCTGAGGTAGATGGGGTTTGGGTCCGAAAAAGCCGTCGTAAAAGTTAGTTCGAGTCGTGTAGGCGGTACTTTGGGACTTGGTTGCGACTAACTAGGACGGAAAAAAACGTAAACAAGAAAAAAAAAACCTCAAAAAAGAGGTGCAACACGAGGACTTCCCAGGAGGTCACCCATCCTAGTACTACTCTCGCCCAAGCACGCTTAACGGCGGAGTTCTGATGGGATCCGGTGCATTAGTGCTGGTATGATCGCACCTGCCAAGTATCGCACGATCAATGCATATATGGCTTCGGCAGCGTGTACAAGTTTTAACACTTGGGGAGACGCGTGCGAGGGCCCTGAGGTAGATGGGGTTTGGGTCCGAAAAAGCCGTCGTAAAAGTTAGTTCGAGTCGTGTAGGCGGTACTTTGGGACTTGGTTGCGACTAACAAGGACGGAAAAAAACGTAAACAAGAAAAAAAAAACCTCAAAAAAGAGGTGCAACACGAGGACTTCCCAGGAGGTCACCCATCCTAGTACTACTCTCGCCCAAGCACGCTTAACTGCGGAGTTCTGATGGGATCCGGTGCATTACTGCTGGTATGATCGCACCTGCCAAGTATCGCACGATCAATGCATATATGGCTTCGGCAGCGTGTACAAGTTTTAACACTTGGGGAGACGCGTGCGAGGGCCCTGAGGTAGATGGGGTTTGGGTCCGAAAAAGCCGTCGTAAAAGTTAGTTCGAGTCGTGTAGGCGGTACTTTGGGACTTGGTTGCGACTAACAAGGACGGAAAAAAACGTAAACAAGAAAAAAAAAACCTCAAAAAAGAGGTGCAACACGAGGACTTCCCAGGAGGTCACCCATCCTAGTACTACTCTCGCCCAAGCACGCTTAACTGCGGAGTTCTGATGGGATCCGGTGCATTAGTGCTGGTATGATCGCACCTTCCAAGTATCGCACGATCAATGCATATATGGCTTCGGCAGCGTGTACAAGTTTTAACACTTGGGGAGACGCGTGCGAGGGCCCTGAGGTAGATGGGGTTTGGGTCCGAAAAAGCCGTCGTAAAAGTTAGTTCGAGTCGTGTAGGCGGTACTTTGGGACTTGGTTGCGACTAACAAGGACGGAAAAAAACGTAAACAAGAAAAAAAAAACCTCAAAAAAGAGGTGCAACACGAGGACTTCCCAGGAGGTCACCCATCCTAGTACTACTCTCGCCCAAGCACGCTTAACGGCGGAGTTCTGATGGGATCCGGTGCATTAATGCTGGTATGATCGCACCTGCCAAGTATCGCACGATCAATGCATATATGGCTTCGGCAGCGTGTACAAGTTTTAACACTTGGGGAGACGCGTGCGAGGGCCCTGAGGTAGATGGGGTTTGGGTCCGAAAAAGCCGTCGTAAAAGTTAGTTCGAGTCGTGTTGGCGGTACTTTGGGACTTGGTTGCGACTAACAAGGTCGGAAAAAAACGTAAACAAGAAAAACAAAACCTCAAAAAAGAGGTGCAACACGAGGACTTCCCAGGAGGTCACCCATCCTAGTACTACTCTCGCCCAAGCACGCTTAACTGCGGAGTTCTGATGGGATCCGGTGCATTAGTGCTGGTATGATCGCACCTGCCAAGTATCGCACGATCAATGCATATATGGCTTCGGCAGCGTGTACAAGTTTTAACACTTGGGGAGACGCGTGCGAGGGCCCTGAGGTAGATGGGGTTTGGGTCCGAAAAAGCCGTCGTAAAAGTTAGTTTGAGTCGTGTAGGCGGTACTTTGGGACTTGGTTGCGACTAACAAGGACGGAAAAAAACGTAAACAAGAAAAAAAAAACCTCAAAAAAGAGGTGCAACACGAGGACTTCCCAGGAGGTCACCCATCCTAGTACTACTCTCGCCCAAGCACGCTTAACTGCGGAGTTCTGATGGGATCCGGTGCATTAGTGCTGGTATGATCGCACCTGCCAAGTATCGCACGATCAATGCATATATGGCTTCGGCAGCGTGTACAAGTTTTAACACTTGGGGAGACGCGTGCGAGGGCCCTGAGGTAGATGGGGTTTGGGTCCGAAAAAGCCGTCGTAAAAGTTAGTTCGAGTCGTGTAGGCGGTACTTTGGGACTTGGTTGCGACTAACAAGGACGGAAAAAAACGTAAACAAGAAAAAAAAAACCTCAAAAAAGAGGTGCAACACGAGGACTTCCCAGGAGGTCACCCATCCTAGTACTACTCTCGCCCAAGCACGCTTAACTGCGGAGTTCGGATGGGATCCGGTGCATTAGTGCTGGTATGATCGCACCTGCCAAGTATCGCACGATCAATGCATATATGGCTTCGGCAGCGTGTACAAGTTTTAACACTTGGGGAGACGCGTGCGAGGGCCCTGAGGTAGATGGGGTTTGGGTCCGAAAAAGCCGTCGTAAAAGTTAGTTCGAGTCGTGTAGGCGGTACTTTGGGACTTGGTTGCGACTAACAAGGACGGAAAAAAACGTAAACAAGAAAAAAAAAACCTCAAAAAAGAGGTGCAACACGAGGACTTCCCAGGAGGTCACCCATCCTAGTACTACTCTCGCCCAAGCACGCTTAACTGCGGAGTTCTGATGGGATCCGGTGCATTAGTGCTGGTATGATCGCACCTGCCAAGTATCGCACGATCAATGCATATATGGCTTCGGCAGCGTGTACAAGTTTTAACACTTGGGGAGACGCGTGCGAGGGCCCTGAGGTAGATGGGGTTTGGGTCCGAAAAAGCCGTCGTAAAAGTTAGTTCGAGTCGTGTAGGCGGTACTTTGGGACTTGGTTGCGACTAACAAGGACGGAAAAAAACGTAAACAAGAAAAAAAAAACCTCAAAAAAGAGGTGCAACACGAGGACTTCCCAGGAGGTCACCCATCCTAGTACTACTCTCGCCCAAGCACGCTTAACTGCGGAGTTCTGATGGGATCCGGTGCATTAGTGCTGGTATGATCGCACCTTCCAAGTATCGCACGATCAATGCATATATGGCTTCGGCAGCGTGTACAAGTTTTAACACTTGGGGAGACGCGTGCGAGGGCCCTGAGGTAGATGGGGTTTGGGTCCGAAAAAGCCGTCGTAAAAGTTAGTTCGAGTCGTGTAGGCGGTACTTTGGGACTTGGTTGCGACTAACAAGGACGGAAAAAAACGTAAACAAGAAAAAAAAAACCTCAAAAAAGAGGTGCAACACGAGGACTTCCCAGGAGGTCACCCATCCTAGTACTACTCTCGCCCAAGCACGCTTAACGGCGGAGTTCTGATGGGATCCGGTGCATTAGTGCTGGTATGATCGCACCTGCCAAGTATCGCACGATCAATGCATATATGGCTTCGGCAGCGTGTACAAGTTTTAACACTTGGGGAGACGCGTGCGAGGGCCCTGAGGTAGATGGGGTTTGGGTCCGAAAAAGCCGTCGTAAAAGTTAGTTCGAGTCGTGTAGGCGGTACTTTGGGACTTGGTTGCGACTAACAAGGACGGAAAAAAACGTAAACAAGAAAAAAAAAACCTCAAAAAAGAGGTGCAACACGAGGACTTCCCAGGAGGTCACCCATCCTAGTACTACTCTCGCCCAAGCACGCTTAACTGCGGAGTTCTGATGGGATCCGGTGCATTACTGCTGGTATGATCGCACCTGCCAAGTATCGCACGATCAATGCATATATGGCTTCGGCAGCGTGTACAAGTTTTAACACTTGGGGAGACGCGTGCGAGGGCCCTGAGGTAGATGGGGTTTGGGTCCGAAAAAGCCGTCGTAAAAGTTAGTTCGAGTCGTGTAGGCGGTACTTTGGGACTTGGTTGCGACTAACAAGGACGGAAAAAAACGTAAACAAGAAAAAAAAAACCTCAAAAAAGAGGTGCAACACGAGGACTTCCCAGGAGGTCACCCATCCTAGTACTACTCTCGCCCAAGCACGCTTAACTGCGGAGTTCTGATGGGATCCGGTGCATTAGTGCTGGTATGATCGCACCTTCCAAGTATCGCACGATCAATGCATATATGGCTTCGGCAGCGTGTACAAGTTTTAACACTTGGGGAGACGCGTGCGAGGGCCCTGAGGTAGATGGGGTTTGGGTCCGAAAAAGCCGTCGTAAAAGTTAGTTCGAGTCGTGTAGGCGGTACTTTGGGACTTGGTTGCGACTAACAAGGACGGAAAAAAACGTAAACAAGAAAAAAAAAACCTCAAAAAAGAGGTGCAACACGAGGACTTCCCAGGAGGTCACCCATCCTAGTACTACTCTCGCCCAAGCACGCTTAACGGCGGAGTTCTGATGGGATCCGGTGCATTAATGCTGGTATGATCGCACCTGCCAAGTATCGCACGATCAATGCATATATGGCTTCGGCAGCGTGTACAAGTTTTAACACTTGGGGAGACGCGTGCGAGGGCCCTGAGGTAGATGGGGTTTGGGTCCGAAAAAGCCGTCGTAAAAGTTAGTTCGAGTCGTGTTGGCGGTACTTTGGGACTTGGTTGCGACTAACAAGGTCGGAAAAAAACGTAAACAAGAAAAACAAAACCTCAAAAAAGAGGTGCAACACGAGGACTTCCCAGGAGGTCACCCATCCTAGTACTACTCTCGCCCAAGCACGCTTAACTGCGGAGTTCTGATGGGATCCGGTGCATTAGTGCTGGTATGATCGCACCTGCCAAGTATCGCACGATCAATGCATATATGGCTTCGGCAGCGTGTACAAGTTTTAACACTTGGGGAGACGCGTGCGAGGGCCCTGAGGTAGATGGGGTTTGGGTCCGAAAAAGCCGTCGTAAAAGTTAGTTTGAGTCGTGTAGGCGGTACTTTGGGACTTGGTTGCGACTAACAAGGACGGAAAAAAACGTAAACAAGAAAAAAAAAACCTCAAAAAAGAGGTGCAACACCAGGACTTCCCAGGAGGTCACCCATCCTAGTACTACTCTCGCCCAAGCACGCTTAACTGCGGAGTTCTGATGGGATCCGGTGCATTAGTGCTGGTATGATCGCACCTGCCAAGTATCGCACGATCAATGCATATATGGCTTCGGCAGCGTGTACAAGTTTTAACACTTGGGGAGACGCGTGCGAGGGCCCTGAGGTAGATGGGGTTTGGGTCCGAAAAAGCCGTCGTAAAAGTTAGTTCGAGTCGTGTAGGCGGTACTTTGGGACTTGGTTGCGACTAACAAGGACGGAAAAAAACGTAAACAAGAAAAAAAAAACCTCAAAAAAGAGGTGCAACACGAGGACTTCCCAGGAGGTCACCCATCCTAGTACTACTCTCGCCCAAGCACGCTTAACTGCGGAGTTCGGATGGGATCCGGTGCATTAGTGCTGGTATGATCGCACCTGCCAAGTATCGCACGATCAATGCATATATGGCTTCGGCAGCGTGTACAAGTTTTAACACTTGGGGAGACGCGTGCGAGGGCCCTGAGGTAGATGGGGTTTGGGTCCGAAAAAGCCGTCGTAAAAGTTAGTTCGAGTCGTGTAGGCGGTACTTTGGGACTTGGTTGCGACTAACAAGGACGAAAAAAAACGTAAACAAGAAAAAAAAAACCTCAAAAAAGAGGTGCAACACGAGGACTTCCCAGGAGGTCACCCATCCTAGTACTACTCTCGCCCAAGCACGCTTAACTGCGGAGTTCGGATGGGATCCGGTGCATTAGTGCTGGTATCATCGCACCTGCCAAGTATCGCACGATCAATGCATATATGGCTTCGGCAGCGTGTACAAGTTTTAACACTTGGGGAGACGCGTGCGAGGGCCCTGAGGTAGATGGGGTTTGGGTCCGAAAAAGCCGTCGTAAAAGTTAGTTCGAGTCGTGTAGGCGGTACTTTGGGACTTGGTTGCGACTAACAAGGACGGAAAAAAATGTAAACAAGAAAAAAAAACCTCAAAAAAGAGGTGCAACACGAGGACTTCCCAGGAGGTCACCCATCCTAGTACTACTCTCGCCCAAGCACGCTTATCTGCGGAGTTCTGATGGGATCCGGTGCATTAGTGCTGGTATCATCGCACCTGCCAAGTATCGCACGATCAATGCATATATGGCTTCGGCAGCGTGTACAAGTTTTAACACTTGGGGAGACGCGTGCGAGGGCCCTGAGGTAGATGGGGTTTGGGTCCGAAAAAGCCGTCGTAAAAGTTAGTTCGAGTCGTGTAGGCGGTACTTTGGGACTTGGTTGCGACGAACAAGGACGGAAAAAAACGTAAACAAGAAAAAAAAAACCTCAAAAAAGAGGTGCAACACGAGGACTTCCCAGGAGGTCACCCATCCTAGTACTACTCTCGCCCAAGCACGCTTAACTGCGGAGTTCTTATGGGATCCGGTGCATTAGTGCTGGTATGATCGCACCTGCCAAGTATCGCACGATCAATGCATATATGGCTTTGGCAGCGTGTACAAGTTTTAACACTTGGGGAGACGCGTGCGAGGGCCCTGAGGTAGATGGGGTTTGGGTCCGAAAAAGCCGTCGTAAAAGTTAGTTCGAGTCGTGTAGGCGGTACTTTGGGACTTGGTTGCGACTAACAAGGACGGAAAAAAATGTAAACAAGAAAAAAAAAACCTCAAAAAAGAGGTGCAACACGAGGACTTCCCAGGAGGTCACCCATCCTAGTACTACTCTCGCCCAAGCACGCTTAACTGCGGAGTTCTGATGGGATCCGGTGCATTAGTGCTGGTATCATCGCACCTGCCAAGTATCGCACGATCAATGCATATATGGCTTCGGCAGCGTGTACAAGTTTTAACACTTGGGGAGACGCGTGCGAGGGCCCTGAGGTAGATGGGGTTTGGGTCCGAAAAAGCCGTCGTAAAAGTTAGTTCGAGTCGTGTAGGCGGTACTTTGGGACTTGGTTGCGACTAACAAGGACGGAAAAAAACGTAAACAAGAAAAAAAAAACCTCAAAAAAGAGGTGCAACACGAGGACTTCCCAGGAGGTCACCCATCCTAGTACTACTCTCGCCCAAGCACGCTTAACTGCGGAGTTCTGATGGGATCCGGTGCATTAGTGCTGGTATGATCGCACCTGCCAAGTATCGCACGATCAATGCATATATGGCTTCGGCAGCGTGTACAAGTTTTAACACTTGGGGAGACGCGTGCGAGGGCCCTGAGGTAGATGGGGTTTGGGTCCGAAAAAGCCGTCGTAAAAGTTAGTTCGAGTCGTGTAGGCGGTACTTTGGGACTTGGTTGCGACTAACAAGGACGGAAAAAAACGTAAACAAGAAAAAAAAAACCTCAAAAAAGAGGTGCAACACAAGGACTTCCCAGGAGGTCACCCATCCTAGTACTACTCTCGCCCAAGCACACTTAACTACGGAGTTCTGATGGGATCCGGTGCATTAGTGCTGGTATGATCGCACCTGCCAAGTATCGCACGATCAATGCATATATGGCTTCGGCAGCGTGTACAAGTTTTAACACTTGGGGAGACGCGTGCGAGGGCCCTGAGGTAGATGGGGTTTGGGTCCGAAAAAGCCGTCGTAAAAGTTAGTTCGAGTCGTGTAGGCGGTACTTTGGGACTTGGTTGCGACTAACAAGGACGGAAAAAAACGTAAACAAGAAAAAAAAAACCTCAAAAAAGAGGTGCAACACGAGGACTTCCCAGGAGGTCACCCATCCTAGTACTACTCTCGCCCAAGCACGCTTAACTGCGGAGTTCGGATGGGATCCGGTGCATTAGTGCTGGTATCATCGCACCTGCCAAGTATCGCACGATCAATGCATATATGGCTTCGGCAGCGTGTACAAGTTTTAACACTTGGGGAGACGCGTGCGAGGGCCCTGAGGTAGATGGGGTTTGGGTCCGAAAAAGCCGTCGTAAAAGTTAGTTCGAGTCGTGTAGGCGGTACTTTGGGACTTGGTTGCGACTAACAAGGACGGAAAAAAACGTAAACAAGAAAAAAAAAACCTCAAAAAAGAGGTGCAACACGAGGACTTCCCAGGAGGTCACCCATCCTAGTACTACTCTCGCCCAAGCACGCTTAACTGCGGAGTTCGGATGGGATCCGGTGCATTAGTGCTGGTATGATCGCACCTGCCAAGTATCGCACGATCAATGCATATATGGCTTCGGCAGCGTGTACAAGTTTTAACACTTGGGGAGACGCGTGCGAGGGCCCTGAGGTAGATGGGGTTTGGGTCCGAAAAAGCCGTCGTAAAAGTTAGTTCGAGTCGTGTAGGCGGTACTTTGGGACTTGGTTGCGACTAACAAGGACGGAAAAAAACGTAAACAAGAAAAAAAAAACCTCAAAAAAGAGGTGCAACACGAGGACTTCCCAGGAGGTCACCCATCCTAGTACTACTCTCGCCCAAGCACGCTTAACTGCGGAGTTCTGATGGGATCCGGTGCATTAGTGCTGGTATGATCGCACCTGCCAAGTATCGCACGATCAATGCATATATGGCTTCGGCAGCGTGTACAAGTTTTAACACTTGGGGAGACGCGTGCGAGGGCCCTGAGGTAGATGGGGTTTGGGTCCGAAAAAGCCGTCGTAAAAGTTAGTTCGAGTCGTGTAGGCGGTACTTTGGGACTTGGTTGCGACCAACAAGGACGGAAAAAAACGTAAACAAGAAAAAAAAAACCACAAAAAAGAGGTGCAACACGAGGACTTCCCAGGAGGTCACCCATCCTAGTACTACTCTCGCCCAAGCACGCTTAACTGCGGAGTTCTGATGGGATCCGGTGCATTAGTGCTGGTATGATCGCACCTGCCAAGTATCGCACGATCAATGCATATATGGCTTCGGCAGCGTGTACAAGTTTTAACACTTGGGGAGACGCGTGCGAGGGCCCTGAGGTAGATGGGGTTTGGGTCCGAAAAAGCCGTCGTAAAAGTTAGTTCGAGTCGTGTAGGCGGTACTTTGGGACTTGGTTGCGACTAACAAGGACGGAAAAAAATGTAAACAAGAAAAAAAAAACCTCAAAAAAGAGGTGCAACACGAGGACTTCCCAGGAGGTCACCCATCCTAGTACTACTCTCGCCCAAGCACGCTTAACTGCGGAGTTCTGATGGGATCCGGTGCATTAGTGCTGGTATCATCGCACCTGCCAAGTATCGCACGATCAATGCATATATGGCTTCGGCAGCGTGTACAAGTTTTAACACTTGGGGAGACGCGTGCGAGGGCCCTGAGGTAGATGGGGTTTGGGTCCGAAAAAGCCGTCGTAAAAGTTAGTTCGAGTCGTGTAGGCGGTACTTTGGGACTTGGTTGCGACCAACAAGGACGGAAAAAAACGTAAACAAGAAAAAAAAAACCTCAAAAAAGAGGTGCAACACGAGGACTTCCCAGGAGGTCACCCATCCTAGTACTACTCTCGCCCAAGCACGCTTAACTGCGGAGTTCTGATGGGATCCGGTGCATTAGTGCTGGTATGATCGCACCTGCCAAGTATCGCACGATCAATGCATATATGGCTTCGGCAGCGTGTACAAGTTTTAACACTTGGGGAGACGCGTGCGAGGGCCCTGAGGTAGATGGGGTTTGGGTCCGAAAAAGCCGTCGTAAAAGTTAGTTCGAGTCGTGTAGGCGGTACTTTGGGACTTGGTTGCGACTAACAAGGACGGAAAAAAACGTAAACAAGAAAAAAAAAACCTCAAAAAAGAGGTGCAACACAAGGACTTCCCAGGAGGTCACCCATCCTAGTACATCTCTCGCCCAAGCACACTTAACTACGGAGTTCTGATGGGATCCGGTGCATTAGTGCTGGTATGATCGCACCTGCCAAGTATCGCACGATCAATGCATATATGGCTTCGGCAGCGTGTACAAGTTTTAACACTTGGGGAGACGCGTGCGAGGGCCCTGAGGTATATGGGGTTTGGGTCCGAAAAAGCCGTCGTAAAAGTTAGTTCGAGTCGTGTAGGCGGTACTTTGGGACTTGGTTGCGACTAACAAGGACGGAAAAAAACGTAAACAAGAAAAAAAAAACCTCAAAAAAGAGGTGCAACACGAGGACTTCCCAGGAGGTCACCCATCCTAGTACTACTCTCGCCCAAGCACGCTTAACTGCGGAGTTCGGATGGGATCCGGTGCATTAGTGCTGGTATCATCGCACCTGCCAAGTATCGCACGATCAATGCATATATGGCTTCGGCAGCGTGTACAAGTTTTAACACTTGGGGAGACGCGTGCGAGGGCCCTGAGGTAGATGGGGTTTGGGTCCGAAAAAGCCGTCGTAAAAGTTAGTTCGAGTCGTGTAGGCGGTACTTTGGGACTTGGTTGCGACTAACAAGGACGGAAAAAAACGTAAACAAGAAAAAAAAAACCTCAAAAAAGAGGTGCAACACGAGGACTTCCCAGGAGGTCACCCATCCTAGTACTACTCTCGCCCAAGCACGCTTAACTGCGGAGTTCGGATGGGATCCGGTGCATTAGTGCTGGTATGATCGCACCTGCCAAGTATCGCACGATCAATGCATATATGGCTTCGGCAGCGTGTACAAGTTTTAACACTTGGGGAGACGCGTGCGAGGGCCCTGAGGTAGATGGGGTTTGGGTCCGAAAAAGCCGTCGTAAAAGTTAGTTCGAGTCGTGTAGGCGGTACTTTGGGACTTGGTTGCGACTAACAAGGACGGAAAAAAACGTAAACAAGAAAAAAAAAACCTCAAAAAAGAGGTGCAACACGAGGACTTCCCAGGAGGTCACCCATCCTAGTACTACTCTCGCCCAAGCACGCTTAACTGCAGAGTTCTGATGGGATCCGGTGCATTACTGCTGGTATGATCGCACCTGCCAAGTATCGCACGATCAATGCATATATGGCTTCGGCAGCGTGTACAAGTTTTAACACTTGGGGAGACGCGTGCGAGGGCCCTGAGGTAAATGGGGTTTGGGTCCGAAAAAGCCGTCGTAAAAGTTAGTTCGAGTCGTGTAGGCGGTAATTTGGGACTTGGTTGCGACCAACAAGGACGGAAAAAAACGTAAACAAGAAAAAAAAAACCTAAAAAAAGAGGTGCAACACGAGGACTTCCCAGGAGGTCACCCATCCTAGTACTACTCTCGCCCAAGCACGCTTAACTGCGGAGTTCTGATGAGATCCGGTGCATTAGTGCTGGTATCATCGCACCTGCCAAGTATCGCACGATCAATGCATATATGGCTTCGGCAGCGTGTACAAGTTTTAACACTTGGGGAGACGCGTGCGAGGGCCCTGAGGTAGATGGGGTTTGGGTCCGAAAAAGCCGTCGTAAAAGTTAGTTCGAGTCGTGTAGGCGGTACTTTGGGACTTGGTTGCGACTAACAAGGACGGAAAAAAACGTAAACAAGAAAAAAAAAACCTCAAAAAAGAGGTGCAACACGAGGACTTCCCAGGAGGTCACCCATCCTAGTACTACTCTCGCCCAAGCACGCTTAACTGCGGAGTTCGGATGGGATCCGGTGCATTAGTGCTTGTATCATCGCACCTGCCAAGTATCGCACGATCAATGCATATATGACTTCGGCAGCGTGTACAAGTTTTAACACTTGGGGAGACGCGTGCGAGGGCCCTGAGGTAGATGGGGTTTGGGTCCGAAAAAGCCGTCGTAAAAGTTAGTTCGAGTCGTGTAGGCGGTACTTTGGGACTTGGTTGCGACCAACAAGGACGGAAAAAAACGTAAACAAGAAAAAAAAAACCTCAAAAAAGAGGTGCAACACGAGGACTTCCCAGGAGGTCACCCATCCTAGTACTACTCTCGCCCAAGCACGCTTAACTGCGGAGTTCTGATGGGATCCGGTGCATTAGTGCTGGTATCATCGCACCTGCCAAGTATCGCACGATCAATGCATATATGGCTTCGGCAGCGTGTACAAGTTTTAACACTTGGGGAGACGCGTGCGAGGGCCCTGAGGTAGATGGGGTTTGGGTCCGAAAAAGCCGTCGTAAAAGTTAGTTCGAGTCGTGTAGGCGGTACTTTGGGACTTGGTTGCGACGAACAAGGACGGAAAAAAACGTAAACAAGAAAAAAAAAACCTCAAAAAAGAGGTGCAACACGAGGACTTCCCAGGAGGTCACCCATCCTAGTACTACTCTCGCCCAAGCACGCTTAACTGCGGAGTTCTGATGAGATCCGGTGCATTAGTGCTGGTATCATCGCACCTGCCAAGTATCGCACGATCAATGCATATATGGCTTCGGCAGCGTGTACAAGTTTTAACACTTGGGGAGACGCGTGCGAGGGCCCTGAGGTAGATGGGGTTTGGGTCCGAAAAAGTCGTCGTAAAAGTTAGTTCGAGTCGTGTAGGCGGTACTTTGGGACTTGGTTGCGACTAACAAGGACGGAAAAAAACGTAAACAAGAAAAAAAAACCTCAAAAAAGAGGTGCAACACGAGGACTTCCCAGGAGGTCACCCATCCTAGTACTACTCTCGCCCAAGCACGCTTAACTGCGGAGTTCGGATGGGATCCGGTGCATTAGTGCTGGTATCATCGCACCTGCCAAGTATCGCACGATCAATGCATATATGGCTTCGGCAGCGTGTACAAGTTTTAACACTTGGGGAGACGCGTGCGAGGGCCCTGAGGTAGATGGGGTTTGGGTCCGAAAAAGCCGTCGTAAAAGTTAGTTCGAGTCGTGTAGGCGGTACTTTGGGACTTGGTTGCGACTAACAAGGACGGAAAAAAACGTAAACAAGAAAAAAAAAACCTCAAAAAAGAGGTGCAACACGAGGACTTCCCAGGAGGTCACCCATCCTAGTACTACTCTCGCCCAAGCACGCTTAACTGCGGAGTTCGGATGGGATCCGGTGCATTAGTGCTGGTATGATCGCACCTGCCAAGTATCGCACGATCAATGCATATATGGCTTCGGCAGCGTGTACAAGTTTTAACACTTGGGGAGACGCGTGCGAGGGCCCTGAGGTAGATGGGGTTTGGGTCCGAAAAAGCCGTCGTAAAAGTTAGTTCGAGTCGTGTAGGCGGTACTTTGGGACTTGGTTGCGACTAACAAGGACGGAAAAAAACGTAAACAAGAAAAAAAAAACCTCAAAAAAGAGGTGCAACACGAGGACTTCCCAGGAGGTCACCCATCCTAGTACTACTCTCGCCCAAGCACGCTTAACTGCGGAGTTCTGATGGGATCCGGTGCATTACTGCTGGTATGATCGCACCTGCCAAGTATCGCACGATCAATGCATATATGGCTTCGGCAGCGTGTACAAGTTTTAACACTTGGGGAGACGCGTGCGAGGGCCCTGAGGTAAATGGGGTTTGGGTCCGAAAAAGCCGTCGTAAAAGTTAGTTCGAGTCGTGTAGGCGGTACTTTGGGACTTGGTTGCGACCAACAAGGACGGAAAAAAACGTAAACAAGAAAAAAAAACCTAAAAAAAGAGGTGCAACACGAGGACTTCCCAGGAGGTCACCCATCCTAGTACTACTCTCGCCCAAGCACGCTTAACTGCGGAGTTCTGATGAGATCCGGTGCATTAGTGCTGGTATCATCGCACCTGCCAAGTATCGCACGATCAATGCATATATGGCTTCGGCAGCGTGTACAAGTTTTAACACTTGGGGAGACGCGTGCGAGGGCCCTGAGGTAGATGGGGTTTGGGTCCGAAAAAGCCGTCGTAAAAGTTAGTTCGAGTCGTGTAGGCGGTACTTTGGGACTTGGTTGCGACTAACAAGGACGGAAAAAAACGTAAACAAGAAAAAAAAAACCTCAAAAAAGAGGTGCAACACGAGGACTTCCCAGGAGGTCACCCATCCTAGTACTACTCTCGCCCAAGCACGCTTAACTGCGGAGTTCTGATGGGATCCGGTGCATTACTGCTGGTATGATCGCACCTGCCAAGTATCGCACGATCAATGCATATATGGCTTCGGCAGCGTGTACAAGTTTTAACACTTGGGGAGACGCGTGCGAGGGCCCTGAGGTAGATGGGGTTTGGGTCCGAAAAAGCCGTCGTAAAAGTTAGTTCGAGTCGTGTAGGCGGTACTTTGGGACTTGGTTGCGACTAACAAGGACGGAAAAAAACGTAAACAAGAAAAAAAAAACCTCAAAAAAGAGGTGCAACACGAGGACTTCCCAGGAGGTCACCCATCCTAGTACTACTCTCGCCCAAGCACGCTTAACTGCGGAGTTCTGATGGGATCCGGTGCATTACTGCTGGTATGATCGCACCTGCCAAGTATCGCACGATCAATGCATATATGGCTTCGGCAGCGTGTACAAGTTTTAACACTTGGGGAGACGCGTGCGAGGGCCCTGAGGTAAATGGGGTTTGGGTCCGAAAAAGCCGTCGTAAAAGTTAGTTCGAGTCGTGTAGGCGGTACTTTGGGACTTGGTTGCGACCAACAAGGACGGAAAAAAACGTAAACAAGAAAAAAAAAACCTAAAAAAAGAGGTGCAACACGAGGACTTCCCAGGAGGTCACCCATCCTAGTACTACTCTCGCCCAAGCACGCTTAACTGCGGAGTTCTGATGGGATCCGGTGCATTACTGCTGGTATGATCGCACCTGCCAAGTATCGCACGATCAATGCATATATGGCTTCGGCAGCGTGTACAAGTTTTAACACTTGGGGAGACGCGTGCGAGGGCCCTGAGGTAGATGGGGTTTGGGTCCGAAAAAGCCGTCGTAAAAGTTAGTTCGAGTCGTGTAGGCGGTACTTTGGGACTTGGTTGCGACTAACAAGGACGGAAAAAAACGTAAACAAGAAAAAAAAACCTCAAAAAAGAGGTGCAACACGAGGACTTCCCAGGAGGTCACCCATCCTAGTACTACTCTCGCCCAAGCACGCTTAACTGCGGAGTTCTGATGGGATCCGGTGCATTACTGCTGGTATGATCGCACCTGCCAAGTATCGCACGATCAATGCATATATGGCTTCGGCAGCGTGTACAAGTTTTAACACTTGGGGAGACGCGTGCGAGGGCCCTGAGGTAAATGGGGTTTGGTTCCGAAAAAGCCGTCGTAAAAGTTAGTTCGAGTCGTGTAGGCGGTACTTTGGGACTTGGTTGCGACCAACAAGGACGGAAAAAAACGTAAACAAGAAAAAAAAAACCTAAAAAAAGAGGTGCAACACGAGGACTTCCCAGGAGGTCACCCATCCTAGTACTACTCTCGCCCAAGCACGCTTAACTGCGGAGTTCTGATGAGATCCGGTGCATTAGTGCTGGTATCATCGCACCTGCCAAGTATCGCACGATCAATGCATATATGGCTTCGGCAGCGTGTACAAGTTTTAACACTTGGGGAGACGCGTGCGAGGGCCCTGAGGTAGATGGGGTTTGGGTCCGAAAAAGCCGTCGTAAAAGTTAGTTCGAGTCGTGTAGGCGGTACTTTGGGACTTGGTTGCGACTAACAAGGACGGAAAAAAACGTAAACAAGAAAAAAAAAACCTCAAAAAAGAGGTGCAACACGAGGACTTCCCAGGAGGTCACCCATCCTAGTACTACTCTCGCCCAAGCACGCTTAACTGCGGAGTTCGGATGGGATCCGGTGCATTAGTGCTTGTATCATCGCACCTGCCAAGTATCGCACGATCAATGCATATATGGCTTCGGCAGCGTGTACAAGTTTTAACACTTGGGGAGACGCGTGCGAGGGCCCTGAGGTAGATGGGGTTTGGGTCCGAAAAAGCCGTCGTAAAAGTTAGTTCGAGTCGTGTAGGCGGTACTTTGGGACTTGGTTGCGACCAACAAGGACGGAAAAAAACGTAAACAAGAAAAAAAAAACCTCAAAAAAGAGGTGCAACACGAGGACTTCCCAGGAGGTCACCCATCCTAGTACTACTCTCGCCCAAGCACGCTTAACTGCGGAGTTCTGATGGGATCCAGTGCATTAGTGCTGGTATCATCGCACCTGCCAAGTATCGCACGATCAATGCATATATGGCTTCGGCAGCGTGTACAAGTTTTAACACTTGGGGAGACGCGTGCGAGGGCCCTGAGGTAGATGGGGTTTGGGTCCGAAAAAGCCGTCGTAAAAGTTAGTTCGAGTCGTGTAGGCGGTACTTTGGGACTTGGTTGCGACGAACAAGGACGGAAAAAAACGTAAACAAGAAAAAAAAAACCTCAAAAAAGAGGTGCAACACGAGGACTTCCCAGGAGGTCACCCATCCTAGTACTACTCTCGCCCAAGCACGCTTAACTGCGGAGTTCTGATGAGATCCGGTGCATTAGTGCTGGTATCATCGCACCTGCCAAGTATCGCACGATCAATGCATATATGGCTTCGGCAGCGTGTACAAGTTTTAACACTTGGGGAGACGCGTGCGAGGGCCCTGAGGTAGATGGGGTTTGGGTCCGAAAAAGCCGTCGTAAAAGTTAGTTCGAGTCGTGTAGGCGGTACTTTGGGACTTGGTTGCGACTAACAAGGACGGAAAAAAACGTAAACAAGAAAAAAAAAACCTCAAAAAAGAGGTGCAACACGAGGACTTCCCAGGAGGTCACCCATCCTAGTACTACTCTCGCCCAAGCACGCTTAACTGCGGAGTTCGGATAGGATCCGGTGCATTAGTGCTGGTATCATCCCACCTGCCAAGTATCGCACGATCAATGCATATATGGCTTCGGCAGCGTGTACAAGTTTTAACACTTGGGGAGACGCGTGCGAGGGCCCTGAGGTAGATGGGGTTTGGGTCCGAAAAAGTCGTCGTAAAAGTTAGTTCGAGTCGTGTAGGCGGTACTTTGGGACTTGGTTGCGACCAACAAGGACGGAAAAAAACGTAAACAAGAAAAAAAAACCTCAAAAAAGAGGTGCAACACGAGGACTTCCCAGGAGGTCACCCATCCTAGTACTACTCTCGCCCAAGCACGCTTAACTGCGGAGTTCGGATGGGATCCGGTGCATTAGTGCTGGTATGATCGCACCTGCCAAGTATCGCACGATCAATGCATATATGGCTTCGGCAGCGTGTACAAGTTTTAACACTTGGGGAGACGCGTGCGAGGGCCCTGAGGTAGATGGGGTTTGGGTCCGAAAAAGCCGTCGTAAAAGTTAGTTCGAGTCGTGTAGGCGGTACTTTGGGACTTGGTTGCGACTAACAAGGACGGAAAAAAACGTAAACAAGAAAAAAAAAACCTCAAAAAAGAGGTGCAACACGAGGACTTCCCAGGAGGTCACCCATCCTAGTACTACTCTCGCCCAAGCACGCTTAACTGCGGAGTTCTGATGGGATCCGGTGCATTACTGCTGGTATGATCGCACCTGCCAAGTATCGCACGATCAATGCATATATGGCTTCGGCAGCGTGTACAAGTTTTAACACTTGGGGAGACGCGTGCGAGGGCCCTGAGGTAAATGGGGTTTGGGTCCGAAAAAGCCGTCGTAAAAGTTAGTTCGAGTCGTGTAGGCGGTACTTTGGGACTTGGTTGCGACCAACAAGGACGGAAAAAAACGTAAACAAGAAAAAAAAAACCTAAAAAAAGAGGTGCAACACGAGGACTTCCCAGGAGGTCACCCATCCTAGTACTACTCTCGCCCAAGCACGCTTAACTGCGGAGTTCTGATGAGATCCGGTGCATTAGTGCTGGTATCATCGCACCTGCCAAGTATCGCACGATCAATGCATATATGGCTTCGGCAGCGTGTACAAGTTTTAACACTTGGGGAGACGCGTGCGAGGGCCCTGAGGTAGATGGGGTTTGGGTCCGAAAAAGCCGTCGTAAAAGTTAGTTCGAGTCGTGTAGGCGGTACTTTGGGACTTGGTTGCGACTAACAAGGACGGAAAAAAACGTAAACAAGAAAAAAAAAACCTCAAAAAAGAGGTGCAACACGAGGACTTCCCAGGAGGTCACCCATCCTAGTACTACTCTCGCCCAAGCACGCTTAACTGCGGAGTTCTGATGGGATCCGGTGCATTACTGCTGGTATGATCGCACCTGCCAAGTATCGCACGATCAATGCATATATGGCTTCGGCAGCGTGTACAAGTTTTAACACTTGGGGAGACGCGTGCGAGGGCCCTGAGGTAGATGGGGTTTGGGTCCGAAAAAGCCGTCGTAAAAGTTAGTTCGAGTCGTGTAGGCGGTACTTTGGGACTTGGTTGCGACTAACAAGGACGGAAAAAAACGTAAACAAGAAAAAAAAAACCTCAAAAAAGAGGTGCAACACGAGGACTTCCCAGGAGGTCACCCATCCTAGTACTACTCTCGCCCAAGCACGCTTAACTGCGGAGTTCTGATGAGATCCGGTGCATTAGTGCTGGTATCATCGCACCTGCCAAGTATCGCACGATCAATGCATATATGGCTTCGGCAGCGTGTACAAGTTTTAACACTTGGGGAGACGCGTGCGAGGGCCCTGAGGTAGATGGGGTTTGGGTCCGAAAAAGCCGTCGTAAAAGTTAGTTCGAGTCGTGTAGGCGGTACTTTGGGACTTGGTTGCGACTAACAAGGACGGAAAAAAACGTAAACAAGAAAAAAAAAACCTCAAAAAAGAGGTGCAACACGAGGACTTCCCAGGAGGTCACCCATCCTAGTACTACTCTCGCCCAAGCACGCTTAACTGCGGAGTTCGGATAGGATCCGGTGCATTAGTGCTGGTATCATCCCACCTGCCAAGTATCGCACGATCAATGCATATATGGCTTCGGCAGCGTGTACAAGTTTTAACACTTGGGGAGACGCGTGCGAGGGCCCTGAGGTAGATGGGGTTTGGGTCCGAAAAAGTCGTCGTAAAAGTTAGTTCGAGTCGTGTAGGCGGTACTTTGGGACTTGGTTGCGACCAACAAGGACGGAAAAAAACGTAAACAAGAAAAAAAAAACCTCAAAAAAGAGGTGCAACACGAGGACTTCCCAGGAGGTCACCCATCCTAGTACTACTCTCGCCCAAGCACGCTTAACTGCGGAGTTCGGATGGGATCCGGTGCATTAGTGCTGGTATGATCGCACCTGCCAAGTATCGCACGATCAATGCATATATGGCTTCGGCAGCGTGTACAAGTTTTAACACTTGGGGAGACGCGTGCGAGGGCCCTGAGGTAGATGGGGTTTGGGTCCGAAAAAGCCGTCGTAAAAGTTAGTTCGAGTCGTGTAGGCGGTACTTTGGGACTTGGTTGCGACTAACAAGGACGGAAAAAAACGTAAACAAGAAAAAAAAAACCTCAAAAAAGAGGTGCAACACGAGGACTTCCCAGGAGGTCACCCATCCTAGTACTACTCTCGCCCAAGCACGCTTAACTGCGGAGTTCTGATGGGATCCGGTGCATTACTGCTGGTATGATCGCACCTGCCAAGTATCGCACGATCAATGCATATATGGCTTCGGCAGCGTGTACAAGTTTTAACACTTGGGGAGACGCGTGCGAGGGCCCTGAGGTAAATGGGGTTTGGGTCCGAAAAAGCCGTCGTAAAAGTTAGTTCGAGTCGTGTAGGCGGTACTTTGGGACTTGGTTGCGACCAACAAGGACGGAAAAAAACGTAAACAAGAAAAAAAAAACCTAAAAAAAGAGGTGCAACACGAGGACTTCCCAGGAGGTCACCCATCCTAGTACTACTCTCGCCCAAGCACGCTTAACTGCGGAGTTCTGATGAGATCCGGTGCATTAGTGCTGGTATCATCGCACCTGCCAAGTATCGCACGATCAATGCATATATGGCTTCGGCAGCGTGTACAAGTTTTAACACTTGGGGAGACGCGTGCGAGGGCCCTGAGGTAGATGGGGTTTGGGTCCGAAAAAGCCGTCGTAAAAGTTAGTTCGAGTCGTGTAGGCGGTACTTTGGGACTTGGTTGCGACTAACAAGGACGGAAAAAAACGTAAACAAGAAAAAAAAAACCTCAAAAAAGAGGTGCAACACGAGGACTTCCCAGGAGGTCACCCATCCTAGTACTACTCTCGCCCAAGCACGCTTAACTGCGGAGTTCTGATGGGATCCGGTGCATTACTGCTGGTATGATCGCACCTGCCAAGTATCGCACGATCAATGCATATATGGCTTCGGCAGCGTGTACAAGTTTTAACACTTGGGGAGACGCGTGCGAGGGCCCTGAGGTAGATGGGGTTTGGGTCCGAAAAAGCCGTCGTAAAAGTTAGTTCGAGTCGTGTAGGCGGTACTTTGGGACTTGGTTGCGACTAACAAGGACGGAAAAAAACGTAAACAAGAAAAAAAAAACCTCAAAAAAGAGGTGCAACACGAGGACTTCCCAGGAGGTCACCCATCCTAGTACTACTCTCGCCCAAGCACGCTTAACTGCGGAGTTCTGATGGGATCCGGTGCATTACTGCTGGTATGATCGCACCTGCCAAGTATCGCACGATCAATGCATATATGGCTTCGGCAGCGTGTACAAGTTTTAACACTTGGGGAGACGCGTGCGAGGGCCCTGAGGTAAATGGGGTTTGGGTCCGAAAAAGCCGTCGTAAAAGTTAGTTCGAGTCGTGTAGGCGGTACTTTGGGACTTGGTTGCGACCAACAAGGACGGAAAAAAACGTAAACAAGAAAAAAAAAACCTCAAAAAAGAGGTGCAACACGAGGACTTCCCAGGAGGTCACCCATCCTAGTACTACTCTCGCCCAAGCTCGCTTAACTGCGGAGTTCTGATGGGATCCGGTGCATTAGTGCTGGTATCATCGCACCTGCCAAGTATCGCACGATCAATGCATATATGGCTTCGGCAGCGTGTACAAGTTTTAACACTTGGGGAGACGCGTGCGAGGGCCCTGAGGTAGATGGGGTTTGGGTCCGAAAAGCCGTCGTAAAAGTTAGTTCGAGTCGTGTAGGCGGTACTTTGGGACTTGGTTGCGACTAACAAGGACGGAAAAAAACGTAAACAAGAAAAAAAAAACCTCAAAAAAGAGGTGCAACACGAGGACTTCCCAGGAGGTCACCCATCCTAGTACTACTCTCGCCCAAGCACGCTTAACTGCGGAGTTCTGATGGGATCCGGTGCATTACTGCTGGTATGATCGCACCTGCCAAGTATCGCACGATCAATGCATATATGGCTTCGGCAGCGTGTACAAGTTTTAACACTTGGGGAGACGCGTGCGAGGGCCCTGAGGTAAATGGGGTTTGGGTCCGAAAAAGCCGTCGTAAAAGTTAGTTCGAGTCGTGTAGGCGGTACTTTGGGACTTGGTTGCGACCAACAAGGACGGAAAAAAACGTAAACAAGAAAAAAAAAACCTAAAAAAAGAGGTGCAACACGAGGACTTCCCAGGAGGTCACCCATCCTAGTACTACTCTCGCCCAAGCACGCTTAACTGCGGAGTTCTGATGAGATCCGGTGCATTAGTGCTGGTATCATCGCACCTGCCAAGTATCGCACGATCAATGCATATATGGCTTCGGCAGCGTGTACAAGTTTTAACACTTGGGGAGACGCGTGCGAGGGCCCTGAGGTAGATGGGGTTTGGGTCCGAAAAAGCCGTCGTAAAAGTTAGTTCGAGTCGTGTAGGCGGTACTTTGGGACTTGGTTGCGACTAACAAGGACGGAAAAAAACGTAAACAAGAAAAAAAAAACCTCAAAAAAGAGGTGCAACACGAGGACTTCCCAGGAGGTCACCCATCCTAGTACTACTCTCGCCCAAGCACGCTTAACTGCGGAGTTCTGATGGGATCCGGTGCATTAGTGCTTGTATCATCGCACCTGCCAAGTATCGCACGATCAATGCATATATGGCTTCGGCAGCGTGTACAAGTTTTAACACTTGGGGAGACGCGTGCGAGGGCCCTGAGGTAGATGGGGTTTGGGTCCGAAAAAGCCGTCGTAAAAGTTAGTTCGAGTCGTGTAGGCGGTACTTTGGGACTTGGTTGCGACCAACAAGGACGGAAAAAAACGTAAACAAGAAAAAAAAAACCTCAAAAAAGAGGTGCAACACGAGGACTTCCCAGGAGGTCACCCATCCTAGTACTACTCTCGCCCAAGCACGCTTAACTGCGGAGTTCTGATGGGATCCGGTGCATTAGTGCTGGTATCATCGCACCTGCCAAGTATCGCACGATCAATGCATATATGGCTTCGGCAGCGTGTACAAGTTTTAACACTTGGGGAGACGCGTGCGAGGGCCCTGAGGTAGATGGGGTTTGGGTCCGAAAAAGCCGTCGTAAAAGTTAGTTCGAGTCGTGTAGGCGGTACTTTGGGACTTGGTTGCGACCAACAAGGACGGAAAAAAACGTAAACAAGAAAAAAAAAACCTCAAAAAAGAGGTGCAACACGAGGACTTCCCAGGAGGTCACCCATCCTAGTACTACTCTCGCCCAAGCACGCTTAACTGCGGAGTTCTGATGAGATCCGGTGCATTAGTGCTGGTATCATCGCACCTGCCAAGTATCGCACGATCAATGCATATATGGCTTCGGCAGCGTGTACAAGTTTTAACACTTGGGGAGACGCGTGCGAGGGCCCTGAGGTAGATGGGGTTTGGGTCCGAAAAAGCCGTCGTAAAAGTTAGTTCGAGTCGTGTAGGCGGTACTTTGGGACTTGGTTGCGACTAACAAGGACGGAAAAAAACGTAAACAAGAAAAAAAAAACCTCAAAAAAGAGGTGCAACACGAGGACTTCCCAGGAGGTCACCCATCCTAGTACTACTCTCGCCCAAGCACGCTTAACTGCGGAGTTCGGATGGGATCCGGTGCATTAGTGCTGGTATCATCGCACCTGCCAAGTATCGCACGATCAATGCATATATGGCTTCGGCAGCGTGTACAAGTTTTAACACTTGGGGAGACGCGTGCGAGGGCCCTGAGGTAGATGGGGTTTGGGTCCGAAAAAGTCGTCGTAAAAGTTAGTTCGAGTCGTGTAGGCGGTACTTTGGGACTTGGTTGCGACCAACAAGGACGGAAAAAAACGTAAACAAGAAAAAAAAAACCTCAAAAAAGAGGTGCAACACGAGGACTTCCCAGGAGGTCACCCATCCTAGTACTACTCTCACCCAAGCACGCTTAACTGCGGAGTTCTGATGGGATCCCGTGCATTAGTGCTGGTATCATCGCACCTGCCAAGTATCGCACGATCAATGCATATATGGCTTCGGCAGCGTGTACAAGTTTTAACACTTGGGGAGACGCGTGCGAGGGCCCTGAGGTAGATGGGGTTTGGGTCCGAAAAAGCCGTCGTAAAAGTTAGTTCGAGTCGTGTAGGCGGTACTTTGGGACTTGGTTGCGACTAACAAGGACGGAAAAAAACGTAAACAAGAAAAAAAAGCCCTCAAAAAAGAGGTGCAACACAAGGACTTCCCAGGAGGTCACCCATCCTAGTACTACTCTCGCCCAAGCACGCTTAACTACGGAGTTCTGATGGGATCCGGTGCATTAGTGCTGGTATGATCGCACCTGCCAAGTATCGCACGATCAATGCATATATGGCTTCGGCAGCGTGTACAAGTTTTAACACTTGGGGAGACGCGTGCGAGGGCCCTGAGGTATATGGGGTTTGGGTCCGAAAAAGCCGTCGTAAAAGTTAGTTCGAGTCGTGTAGGCGGTACTTTGGGACTTGGTTGCGACTAACAAGGACGGAAAAAAACGTAAACAAGAAAAAAAAAACCTCAAAAAAGAGGTGCAAGACGAGGACTTCCCAGGAGGTCACCCATCCTAGTACTACTCTCGCCCAAGCACGCTTAACTGCGGAGTTCGGATGGGATCCGGTGCATTAGTGCTGGTATCATCGCACCTGCCAAGTATCGCACGATCAATGCATATATGGCTTCGGCAGCGTGTACAAGTTTTAACACTTGGGGAGACGCGTGCGAGGGCCCTGAGGTAGATGGGGTTTGGGTCCGAAAAAGCCGTCGTAAAAGTTAGTTCGAGTCGTGTAGGCGGTACTTTGGGACTTGGTTGCGACTAACAAGGACGGAAAAAAACGTAAACAAGAAAAAAAAAACCTCAAAAAAGAGGTGCAACACGAGGACTTCCCAGGAGGTCACCCATCCTAGTACTACTCTCGCCCAAGCACGCTTAACTGCGGAGTTCGGATGGGATCCGGTGCATTAGTGCTGGTATGATCGCACCTGCCAAGTATCGCACGATCAATGCATATATGGCTTCGGCAGCGTGTACAAGTTTTAACACTTGGGGAGACGCGTGCGAGGGCCCTGAGGTATATGGGGTTTGGGTCCGAAAAAGCCGTCGTAAAAGTTAGTTCGAGTCGTGTAGGCGGTACTTTGGGACTTGGTTGCGACTAACAAGGACGGAAAAAAACGTAAACAAGAAAAAAAAAACCTCAAAAAAGAGGTGCAACACGAGGACTTCCCAGGAGGTCACCCATCCTAGTACTACTCTCGCCCAAGCACGCTTAACTGCGGAGTTCGGATGGGATCCGGTGCATTAGTGCTGGTATCATCGCACCTGCCAAGTATCGCACGATCAATGCATATATGGCTTCGGCAGCGTGTACAAGTTTTAACACTTGGGGAGACGCGTGCGAGGGCCCTGAGGTAGATGGGGTTTGGGTCCGAAAAAGCCGTCGTAAAAGTTAGTTCGAGTCGTGTAGGCGGTACTTTGGGACTTGGTTGCGACTAACAAGGACGGAAAAAAACGTAAACAAGAAAAAAAAAACCTCAAAAAAGAGGTGCAACACGAGGACTTCCCAGGAGGTCACCCATCCTAGTACTACTCTCGCCCAAGCACGCTTAACTGCGGAGTTCGGATGGGATCCGGTGCATTAGTGCTGGTATGATCGCACCTGCCAAGTATCGCACGATCAATGCATATATGGCTTCGGCAGCGTGTACAAGTTTTAACACTTGGGGAGACGCGTGCGAGGGCCCTGAGGTAGATGGGGTTTGGGTCCGAAAAAGCCGTCGTAAAAGTTAGTTCGAGTCGTGTAGGCGGTACTTTGGGACTTGGTTGCGACTAACAAGGACGGAAAAAAACGTAAACAAGAAAAAAAAAACCTCAAAAAAGAGGTGCAACACGAGGACTTCCCAGGAGGTCACCCATCCTAGTACTACTCTCGCCCAAGCACGCTTAACTGCGGAGTTCGGATGGGATCCGGTGCATTAGTGCTGGTATCATCGCACCTGCCAAGTATCGCACGATCAATGCATATATGGCTTCGGCAGCGTGTACAAGTTTTAACACTTGGGGAGACGCGTGCGAGGGCCCTGAGGTAGATGGGGTTTGGGTCCGAAAAAGCCGTCGTAAAAGTTAGTTCGAGTCGTGTAGGCGGTACTTTGGGACTTGGTTGCGACCAACAAGGACGGAAAAAAACGTAAACAAGAAAAAAAAAACCTCAAAAAAGAGGTGCAACACGAGGACTTCCCAGGAGGTCACCCATCCTAGTACTACTCTCGCCCAAGCACGCTTAACTGCGGAGTTCTGATGGGATCCGGTGCATTAGTGCTGGTATCATCGCACCTGCCAAGTATCGCACGATCAATGCATATATGGCTTCAGCAGCGTGTACAAGTTTTAACACTTGGGGAGACGCGTGCGAGGGCCCTGAGGTAGATGGGGTTTGGGTCCGAAAAAGCCGTCGTAAAAGTTAGTTCGAGTCGTGTAGGCGGTACTTTGGGACTTGGTTGCGACTAACAAGGACGGAAAAAAACGTAAACAAGAAAAAAAAAACCTCAAAAAAGAGGTGCAACACGAGGACTTCCCAGGAGGTCACCCATCCTAGTACTACTCTCGCCCAAGCACGCTTAACTGCGGAGTTCGGATGGGATCCGGTGCATTAGTGCTGGTATGATCGCACCTGCCAAGTATCGCACGATCAATGCATATATGGCTTCGGCAGCGTGTACAAGTTTTAACACTTGGGGAGACGCGTGCGAGGGCCCTGAGGTATATGGGGTTTGGGTCCGAAAAAGCCGTCGTAAAAGTTAGTTCGAGTCGTGTAGGCGGTACTTTGGGACTTGGTTGCGACTAACAAGGACGGAAAAAAACGTAAACAAGAAAAAAAAAACCTCAAAAAAGAGGTGCAACACGAGGACTTCCCAGGAGGTCACCCATCCTAGTACTACTCTCGCCCAAGCACGCTTAACTGCGGAGTTCGGATGGGATCCGGTGCATTAGTGCTGGTATCATCGCACCTGCCAAGTATCGCACGATCAATGCATATATGGCTTCGGCAGCGTGTACAAGTTTTAACACTTGGGGAGACGCGTGCGAGGGCCCTGAGGTAGATGGGGTTTGGGTCCGAAAAAGCCGTCGTAAAAGTTAGTTCGAGTCGTGTAGGCGGTACTTTGGGACTTGGTTGCGACTAACAAGGACGGAAAAAAACGTAAACAAGAAAAAAAAAACCTCAAAAAAGAGGTGCAACACAAGGACTTCCCAGGAGGTCACCCATCCTAGTACTACTCTCGCCCAAGCACGCTTAACTGCGGAGTTCGGATGGGATCCGGTGCATTAGTGCTGGTATGATCGCACCTGCCAAGTATCGCACGATCAATGCATATATGGCTTCGGCAGCGTGTACAAGTTTTAACACTTGGGGAGACGCGTGCGAGGGCCCTGAGGTAGATGGGGTTTGGGTCCGAAAAAGCCGTCGTAAAAGTTAGTTCGAGTCGTGTAGGCGGTACTTTGGGACTTGGTTGCGACTAACAAGGACGGAAAAAAACGTAAACAAGAAAAAAAAAACCTCAAAAAAGAGGTGCAACACGAGGACTTCCCAGGAGGTCACCCATCCTAGTACTACTCTCGCCCAAGCACGCTTAACTGCGGAGTTCGGATGGGATCCGGTGCATTAGTGCTGGTATCATCGCACCTGCCAAGTATCGCACGATCAATGCATATATGGCTTCGGCAGCGTGTACAAGTTTTAACACTTGGGGAGACGCGTGCGAGGGCCCTGAGGTAGATGGGGTTTGGGTCCGAAAAAGCCGTCGTAAAAGTTAGTTCGAGTCGTGTAGGCGGTACTTTGGGACTTGGTTGCGACCAACAAGGACGGAAAAAAACGTAAACAAGAAAAAAAAAACCTCAAAAAAGAGGTGCAACACGAGGACTTCCCAGGAGGTCACCCATCCTAGTACTACTCTCGCCCAAGCACGCTTAACTGCGGAGTTCTGATGGGATCCGGTGCATTAGTGCTGGTATCATCACACCTGCCAAGTATCGCACGATCAATGCATATATGGCTTCAGCAGCGTGTACAAGTTTTAACACTTGGGGAGACGCGTGCGAGGGCCCTGAGGTAGATGGGGTTTGGGTCCGAAAAAGCCGTCGTAAAAGTTAGTTCGAGTCGTGTAGGCGGTACTTTGGGACTTGGTTGCGACCAACAAGGACGGAAAAAAACGTAAACAAGAAAAAAAAAACCTCAAAAAAGAGGTGCAACACGAGGACTTCCCAGGAGGTCACTGATGAATCATTATTTTCTTCACTTCACTTAGTTTATTGTACTAGAATTAATCAGGGAATTGCGCTTAAAAGTCCAGTATTTTCCCATTTTTACTATTTGTGCTTATAATTTGATCGGAAATTCTTATTTTAACTAATTTGAATTATCTGAGCTAATTATTTTACAAGGAAAATTTGGAGATACAATTTGGGACATTTGAAGGTTAAATGAGAATTGGCAATTGAGCCCAATGTATTTCAGCCATTTCAGTTTTCGCTGGTTGCTGCGTGAATTTTGTGTCAACTTGTTTGTCCTCGTTTGAGTTCAATTCTTATCCTTTTTCCATGCAATTTTTTTTCATAGTTTCGTCTTGATGTCTATTTTCACATATAGTTTTTCGTTTGTTCATATTCATTTTGTGTTGTTCCCAGTTTTTTTTTTACTCTCCTATGTCAGTCCAGTAATTACTGTTTGAGTGTTCTAATATGTTTGCATTGTTTGCTTGCTATTTAGTACTTGTGGTGGCTGGCATTTATCATTGGAAGGTGTTAAGATCTTCCAACACTCTTAAGCAAGGTTTATGTGCCACATTCACATAGAAAAGATTTTTTAAAACCATCTTGGCTGGAATGCAAAAGTCCACGTGAAGCTTTCATTTTGGAAAAATAATATTAGGTGGAGTAAAGGAGAAAGAAGTGGTGACACGGCCCACATAGAAAGAGGTGGAATCCTTTGGCTTGGAGTGCAGAATTTTTGACGTGATGTTTCACTTTGGCTTTGCATATTCATTTTTTTTAAGGAAGCTCACGGTCCCTACACTTTTGCACATCCATTTAATTGAAGAAAGTGGAACAAAGGCTTATCACACTTTTTGGTTTTAATTGGTTTGAGAAAGCATTTCATGGGGCTGTTACGGAAGTGGTGTTTTCAATTTGGAAAAGTGAATTACATGGTCAAATAAAAGACGAAACGTGGTGCCACAACTTCTAAACATTTGTCACGGTAAAAGAAGCATAAAGAATGAAGTGTTATTACATTTGAAGAAGGGCTTCACGCAGCTCACATCTTTTACAATTATTAAACAAGTTAAGCTTGATGGGAAATCATGGGCCACCACTCACTCATTTCACGTAGCTTTTTGATTTGGAACACATTCCACATTTTAAAAGTTCACGCCCAGATGGATGCAAAGGCTTATAGAAACAAAATGGAGAACGGTTGAGCTGCAGCTACCGAGAGGGAGAGCTGGAACGTGTGCACAACAAAGAGAAGTCTTCATCTTCCAGCACCTTCACGCAACACTTGAAGAAGACAGTCCAGCCACATGAAGAAGCATCCAGCAAGAAGCTAGGAGGAGCACGCTGCCATGGCTGCTTGGAAGAATGAAGGAGATGAAGCTGGAATGTGCATAAGGAGAAAGCTCACTGTCCAGCTTGAAGCCACCTTCACTTCCAGTAGCAAACTTCCAAACACAGCAGCTGAGTTTGAAGAGGAAACAATAATCTTAGAATGGAAGCACATCCAGTAGCTGGTCCAGTAGAAGAGATGCTGCAAGGTCTTAGTCTAGTTGAAGAAATTCTTCAAGCAAATGGAAAAGAAAAGACAAACCGTGAAAGCTGGAGCAAAGTTCACGGACCAGCAACTTGAAGTGGGAACCCACGGCTGCAAATCATTTCCTTGAAAGAGGAAGAAGTGTCACGGCAACAAGTGAAGAAGAAGACAAGTTGAGTTGAAAAATGGAGGGCCCTCACCTATTTTCATTCCTTCAAGGAAGTGAATGTTTGGTTAAAAAAAGTCTTCAAAGCTACGAAAAACACACAAAGTCTAGAAGAATAGGAAGGAAGCTAGGGGGACAACAGACAAACAAAAGCTGAATTGAAGGAGGATGATACGAGAGAGTTGGATATAAAAGAGAAGCAGCAGAGCAGATAAAGATTATTAGATTTTAGGAGTAGGATTTAGGATAGTTAGGAAGCAACTCTCGGTTCCTCTCTTCCAGAGGTTCTGAATTTCCATTTCAAACAGTGCCAAAATGTAGTTTTAATTTCTGAAGCTGTGTCACCTTTGCTCGTTCATTTTTAATTGTATTGTTCAAGAATTTTAATTTAAGTGTTGAAAGCTTTGATGAATTTCATTTCCAGTTAAATGTTTTCTATTTTTATTTTACTGGTTCTGTTTTCCATATCGTTAAATTCAGTCATTACTTTTTACCGTTCAGTTTATTTTCAACGTCGTTTTTACTGTCATTTTCACTGTTGCTTTGGGTAAATTTTATTTACACTGCTTTATGTTTTCTACATGTTTATTGTTACAGTATTTTAATTTCAAACACTGTTGAATTTTCCATTTTACGTTTTCCATTTTTACCGTTCAATTTTTACCGTGTTTAAAATTTATTTCAGTGTTTTCGTAAATTCAGTTGTGTTTAAATTCTAGTTTTAATTTATTTTTCCTCAACGAAAAACAATCACAAACCCCCCCCCCCCCCACTTCGTGTTAAAATCTGAGACTGAACCGGCACATAAATTGGTCCTTGAGAGACGACCTAGGAGTCACTTCCTAGTAATTATACTGCATTATTTTCGTGCAATCAACTTTTGTGAGCGGTGCGACCCGTTTCAATCAAAAATGGCGCCGCTGCCGGGGACCAACCAATGACGGTTTGGTTTTAGATTTTTGTTGTATAAAGTTTTGTTCTGTTAATATGTTTGTTTTGTGTGTTTTGTCTTGTATATTTTTGCAGGCGATAACGACACCTTCAGCAAATTTTGGCGGCGTTGTCACTTCAGTTCCAGGTTCTTGTTTTAGATTTTTACTGTTTTTTTTTTTACGTATTGGTAATATATGTTTTGTCTTTTATATTTTTGTTGTGTTGTGTTCTGTATTTAGTTATTATTTAAAAAAAAAATTGTTTTATCTTGTTTTTGCCTGTAGCATGTTTAATTGTGTTGTGTTTTATCTTGTGTTGTGATGTTCTATTTGTTTTGTATGCGTGTCATATGTATTTTGTCTGTTAATTAAAAAAAAAAAAAATTCTGTCTTGTGTATGTATTGCATGAATAAATGTGTTGTGTTTTATCTGTTTTATAATTTTTAGTTTTTAGTTTTTTACTTTTTATTTTCCATGTCTACCTATTTTGATGATGTGAATAATGCTTATTCTGCGAGTACCTATAATCATGATTCTCCTTCTGCTTGGTACTCTGAATTTAATTCTGCTGAATTTTATGATGAGAATGATATGGATCATCCTCAAATTCCTGAGAGCACTCCTAGGGAGCCGGTTCCACCTACTGAGGATGATTTTTATTGCGTTCTAAGCACTGGACTGACATATTTGCTGCCTAAGTTTCATGGTTTTGCAGGAGAATGCCCACATAGACATTTGGAGGAGTTCCACATCATGTGCTCTTCAATGAAGCCTCCAGATGTCCCTCTTGATCACATTTTCTTGACGGCGTTTCAGCATTCATTACAAGGCGCATCTAAGGATTGGTTGAATTGTCTTCCTCGAGGACTCATTACCAGATGGGAAGATCTTGAGCAAAATTTTCTGATCGAATTTTTCCCTGCACAAGATGGATACAGCAACGGTCCTGGAGGGAATGACCCTACCTTGGGATGGTACAGTGCTCCACAGTATCGATATCAAGAACCACCATTCCAGAATACTTTGATGCCTCCACTAGTCCAGCAAGAACAGCAGATGCAGTTCTATGATGCTACTGCTCAATTTACTCCTCAGCCTTCGATTTCTGAGCCTACAATAAAGGAGTTACTGGAGCAGATGACCATGCAGAACGTTCAGTTACAGAAAGGGAACATGCAGTTCAAGAAAAATAGCATAGAGTTTCAGCAGGAAACTCAAGCGGCAATTCAGAATCTGACTGATCAGATCGGGCAGATGGCCACTATTGCACCTAAGGAGACTGATGAAGATTTTGAGGCCCAGGCAGGAATAAGCAATACTTTGGAGCCAGGTAGACCACCTCCATTTTCCACCACTTTTCCCATCTTCAAGGAAGTGGAGGTAAGCATACCTCAGTATGATTATGCTATTCATGAATGTGTTATTAAAGATTATGATGATGATAGGTATGCCGATAATCATATTGTTGCTGAGCATGTTTTTAATTCTCCTTCTGAACATGAATCTGAGTCTGATATTGATATTGCATGTAATTTTAAAATTGATTCATGTTCTGAGGATGTATCTGAGGTTCAGCTTGTTACACTGGATTTGGGTGTTTTACCTCTGCATGAAATTTCGGTGGAACCATTTTGCACTAACCCTATTGCAGGAGGTACAAATGAATTTGACCAATATGCACCCACAGTGGAAGACAAAGGTGCCACCGCTCACCAAAGTTTCAACAACAATAGGCACCTGCTGAACCTGCTCATCAACAATAACTGCATAAATCCAGCAGTGGAAAACATTTCACTGCTTGATCAAATTTGGAGGATGAAGCAGTTCGTCCTCAAAACTTCCTTGCTGGATTCTGAAGACATCTCCCTGAAAGTCCAAAATTGGCAGCTTCCACCATAACCTGCGGGAGTTTGCATTTTCTTTCTCTCCCTTTTTCCTTACTTTTATTGCACTTGTCCATAATATGTTTCCTGTTTTGATTGCTGATGTATGCTTAGAACACATTGAGGACAATGTGTAGTTTAAGTGTGGTCTATTGGGAGAGATTCTGAATTTTATTTGTTTTGTGTGTGAAATTTTTTCTGTTTTGAGTGTTAATTTTTTTCTATTTTAAGTTGTTTTTAGTGTGTTTTGGGTGAAATAAATTTTACATTTTTCTCTTGATTTCTGGATGATGTCTAAGTTGTAGATTTTTCCTCCACTTCATTGATACTTAGTTTGAAATCCTTGTTTTTCTCTGCTTGGAAAGATGATTATGCGTTTGAGAGGTTGATTTGATTGTGACAAACACCCTGTGTGAGATTTGAGCCACTTAATGTTCTTTCTTATGTGAGATATGTATCTTGATTGCTTGCACATATGCCTTGGCTTGATTCTTTTTGATATACTTGATTGATATGCATGTTTTAGAAGTGATAAAGGCATTTTGTTCTTGAGCCTCTTTAGCCAAATAAGCCTACCTTGTTATTATCCTTTGATACCCCTTTTGAGCCTATACTGTATCCATTTCTTTGTGTTAAAGCTCATACACTGATCCTAAGTGAAAAACAAATGATTACCTAAACCTTAGGGAAGTCTAGAGCTATAGAAGTGTTTTGTGAATAAGTGTGGTCTCCTTGGGGATTCTGATAAATTGGCTAGTTGATTCCTCATCATGTTGTGAAAATATAATTTATATCCTGTTGTGTGAAAAAGAGAGAAAAGAGACAGGATGAAAAAAAATGATGAGAAAAAGAGAAAATTGAAAAATAATCCTGTGAATAATGGAGTCGAGAAGAGGATTAAATTAGAGGTTTGGGTGAGATTTGACTGTATTTCGATTTATTCCCCGTTGCTCCTCTATTTCTTCTGAGCTATAGCTACTTATCCATATTTATCCTCCCCTGTCCTTGGCCCCATTACAACCAAGTAAAGACCTTTTGATCTGAATATGCATATGTTTTAAGTATTGATAATTAGAAACTTGCCAAGTCTGCTTGTATTTGCTTTCTTGAGTGCATAGAGTTGAAATGTTTACGCTAGACACTTGAGAGAAACACTGTAGTGCATCTGTGAGGTTATGTTATTTTTAAATCACCTCTTGAGCCAACTAATCATTTTGCCATACTTTGAATTGCTTGGATGATTTCTGTAAGTATATGCTTTTCTTTGATTTTGTGTTGGATATTTTCTACTTCTTATCTCTCCAGAATTCTTGAGAACTTTGTAAATTTTGTTTATTTTCTTACGAGTTTTTATTTTCTGTATGTTGCATTTGTGTCCGTCCTTTGATGTCGTATTCCCTGATTTGCGTCTTGATTTTGCCCAGGAGTGCAAAAGACTAAGTGTGGTCTATTTTGATGAATCATTATTTTCTTCACTTCACTTAGTTTATTGTACTAGAATTAATCAGGGAATTGCGCTTAAAAGTCCAGTATTTTCCCATTTTTACTATTTGTGCTTATAATTTGATCGGAAATTCTTATTTTAACTAATTTGAATTATCTGAGCTAATTATTTTACAAGGAAAATTTGGAGATACAATTTGGGACATTTGAAGGTTAAATGAGAATTGGCAATTGAGCCCAATGTATTTCAGCCATTTCAGTTTTCGCTGGTTGCTGCGTGAATTTTGTGTCAACTTGTTTGTCCTCGTTTGAGTTCAATTCTTATCCTTTTTCCATGCAATTTTTTTTCATAGTTTCGTCTTGATGTCTATTTTCACATATAGTTTTTCGTTTGTTCATATTCATTTTGTGTTGTTCCCAATTTTTTTTTTACTCTCCTATGTCAGTCCAGTAATTACTGTTTGAGTGTTCTAATATGTTTGCATTGTTTGCTTGCTATTTAGTACTTGTGGTGGCTGGCATTTATCATTGGAAGGTGTTAAGATCTTCCAACACTCTTAAGCAAGGTTTATGTGCCACATTCACATAGAAAAGATTTTTTAAAACCATCTTGGCTGGAATGCAAAAGTCCACGTGAAGCTTTCATTTTGGAAAAATAATATTAGGTGGAGTAAAGGAGAAAGAAGTGGTGACACGGCCCACATAGAAAGAGGTGGAATCCTTTGGCTTGGAGTGCAGAATTTTTGACGTGATGTTTCACTTTGGCTTTGCATATTCATTTTTTTTAAGGAAGCTCACGGTCCCTACACTTTTGCACATCCATTTAATTGAAGAAAGTGGAACAAAGGCTTATCACACTTTTTGGTTTTAATTGGTTTGAGAAAGCATTTCATGGGGCTGTTACGGAAGTGGTGTTTTCAATTTGGAAAAGTGAATTACATGGTCAAATAAAAGACGAAACGTGGTGCCACAACTTCTAAACATTTGTCACGGTAAAAGAAGCATAAAGAATGAAGTGTTATTACATTTGAAGAAGGGCTTCACGCAGCTCACATCTTTTACAATTATTAAACAAGTTAAGCTTGATGGGAAATCATGGGCCACCACTCACTCATTTCACGTAGCTTTTTGATTTGGAACACATTCCACATTTTAAAAGTTCACGCCCAGATGGATGCAAAGGCTTATAGAAACAAAATGGAGAACGGTTGAGCTGCAGCTACCGAGAGGGAGAGCTGGAACGTGTGCACAACAAAGAGAAGTCTTCATCTTCCAGCACCTTCACGCAACACTTGAAGAAGACAGTCCAGCCACATGAAGAAGCATCCAGCAAGAAGCTAGGAGGAGCACGCTGCCATGGCTGCTTGGAAGAATGAAGGAGATGAAGCTGGAATGTGCATAAGGAGAAAGCTCACTGTCCAGCTTGAAGCCACCTTCACTTCCAGTAGCAAACTTCCAAACACAGCAGCTGAGTTTGAAGAGGAAACAATAATCTTAGAATGGAAGCACATCCAGTAGCTGGTCCAGTAGAAGAGATGCTGCAAGGTCTTAGTCTAGTTGAAGAAATTCTTCAAGCAAATGGAAAAGAAAAGACAAACCGTGAAAGCTGGAGCAAAGTTCACGGACCAGCAACTTGAAGTGGGAACCCACGGCTGCAAATCATTTCCTTGAAAGAGGAAGAAGTGTCACGGCAACAAGTGAAGAAGAAGACAAGTTGAGTTGAAAAATGGAGGGCCCTCACCTATTTTCATTCCTTCAAGGAAGTGAATGTTTGGTTAAAAAAAGTCTTCAAAGCTACGAAAAACACACAAAGTCTAGAAGAATAGGAAGGAAGCTAGGGGGACAACAGACAAACAAAAGCTGAATTGAAGGAGGATGATACGAGAGAGTTGGATATAAAAGAGAAGCAGCAGAGCAGATAAAGATTATTAGATTTTAGGAGTAGGATTTAGGATAGTTAGGAAGCAACTCTCGGTTCCTCTCTTCCAGAGGTTCTGAATTTCCATTTCAAACAGTGCCAAAATGTAGTTTTAATTTCTGAAGCTGTGTCACCTTTGCTCGTTCATTTTTAATTGTATTGTTCAAGAATTTTAATTTAAGTGTTGAAAGCTTTGATGAATTTCATTTCCAGTTAAATGTTTTCTATTTTTATTTTACTGGTTCTGTTTTCCATATCGTTAAATTCAGTCATTACTTTTTACCGTTCAGTTTATTTTCAACGTCGTTTTTACTGTCATTTTCACTGTTGCTTTGGGTAAATTTTATTTACACTGCTTTATGTTTTCTACATGTTTATTGTTACAGTATTTTAATTTCAAACACTGTTGAATTTTCCATTTTACGTTTTCCATTTTTACCGTTCAATTTTTACCGTGTTTAAAATTTATTTCAGTGTTTTCGTAAATTCAGTTGTGTTTAAATTCTAGTTTTAATTTATTTTTCCTCAACGAAAAACAATCACAAACCCCCCCCCCCCACTTCGTGTTAAAATCTGAGACTGAACCGGCACATAAATTGGTCCTTGAGAGACGACCTAGGAGTCACTTCCTAGTAATTATACTGCATTATTTTCGTGCAATCAACTTTTGTGAGCGGTGCGACCCGTTCAACAGTCACCCATCCTAGTACTACTCTCGCCCAAGCACGCTTAACTGCGGAGTTCTGATGGGATCCGGTGCATTAGTGCTGGTATGATCGCACCTGCCAAGTATCGCACGATCAATGCATATATGGCTTCGGCAGCGTGTACAAGTTTTAACACTTGGGGAGACGCGTGCGAGGGCCCTGAGGTAGATGGGGTTTGGGTCCGAAAAAGCCGTCGTAAAAGTTAGTTCGAGTCGTGTAGGCGGTACTTTGGGACTTGGTTGCGACTAACAAGGACGGAAAAAAACGTAAACAAGAAAAAAAAAACCTCAAAAAAGAGGTGCAACACGAGGACTTCCCAGGAGGTCACCCATCCTAGTACTACTCTCGCCCAAGCACGCTTAACTGCGGAGTTCTGATGGGATCCGGTGCATTAGTGCTGGTATGATCGCACCTGCCAAGTATCGCACGATCAATGCATATATGGCTTCGGCAGCGTGTACAAGTTTTAACACTTGGGGAGACGCGTGCGAGGGCCCTGAGGTAGATGGGGTTTGGGTCCGAAAAAGCCGTCGTAAAAGTTAGTTCGAGTCGTGTAGGCGGTACTTTGGGACTTGGTTGCGACTAACAAGGACGGAAAAAAACGTAAACAAGAAAAAAAAAACCTCAAAAAAGAGGTGCAACACGAGGACTTCCCAGGAGGTCACCCATCCTAGTACTACTCTCGCCCAAGCACGCTTAACTGCGGAGTTCTGATGGGATCCGGTGCATTAGTGCTGGTATGATCGCACCTGCCAAGTATCGCACGATCAATGCATATATGGCTTCGGCAGCGTGTACAAGTTTTAACACTTGGGGAGACGCGTGCGAGGGCCCTGAGGTAGATGGGGTTTGGGTCCGAAAAAGCCGTCGTAAAAGTTAGTTCGAGTCGTGTAGGCGGTACTTTGGGACTTGGTTGCGACTAACAAGGACGGAAAAAAACGTAAACAAGAAAAAAAAACCTCAAAAAAGAGGTGCAACACGAGGACTTCCCAGGAGGTCACCCATCCTAGTACTACTCTCGCCCAAGCACGCTTAACTGCGGAGTTCGGATGGGATCCGGTGCATTAGTGCTGGTATCATCGCACCTGCCAAGTATCGCACGATCAATGCATATATGGCTTCGGCAGCGTGTACAAGTTTTAACACTTGGGGAGACGCGTGCGAGGGCCCTGAGGTAGATGGGGTTTGGGTCCGAAAAAGCCGTCGTAAAAGTTAGTTCGAGTCGTGTAGGCGGTACTTTGGGACTTGGTTGCGACTAACAAGGACGGAAAAAAACGTAAACAAGAAAAAAAAAACCTCAAAAAAGAGGTGCAACACGAGGACTTCCCAGGAAGTCACCCATCCTAGTACTACTCTCGCCCAAGCACGCTTAACTGCGGAGTTCGGATGGGATCCGGTGCATTAGTGCTGGTATCATCGCACCTGCCAAGTATCGCACGATCAATGCATATATGGCTTCGGCAGCGTGTACAAGTTTTAACACTTGGGGAGACGCGTGCGAGGGCCCTGAGGTAGATGGGGTTTGGGTCCGAAAAAGCCGTCGTAAAAGTTAGTTCGAGTCGTGTAGGCGGTACTTTGGGACTTGGTTGCGACTAACAAGGACGGAAAAAAACGTAAACAAGAAAAAAAAAACCTCAAAAAAGAGGTGCAACACGAGGACTTCCCAGGAAGTCACCCATCCTAGTACTACTCTCGCCCAAGCACGCTTAACTGCGGAGTTCTGATGGGACCCGGTGCATTAGTGCTGGTATGATCGCACCTGCCAAGTATCGCACGATCAATGCATATATGGCTTCGGCAGCGTGTACAAGTTTTAACACTTGGGGAGACGCGTGCGAGGGCCCTGAGGTAGATGGGGTTTGGGTCCGAAAAAGCCGTCGTAAAAGTTAGTTCGAGTCGTGTAGGCGGTACTTTGGGACTTGGTTGCGACTAACAAGGACGGAAAAAAACGTAAACAAGAAAAAAAAAACCTCAAAAAATAAGTGCAACACGAGGACTTCCCAGGAGGTCACCCATCCTAGTACTACTCTCGCCTAAGCACGCTTAACTGCGGAGTTCTGATGGGATCCGGTGCATTAGTGCTGGTATGATCACACCTGCCAAGTATCGCACGATCAATGCATATATGGCTTCGGCAGGGTGTACAAGTTTTAACACTTGGGGAGACGCGTGCGAGGGCCCTGAGGTAGATGGGGTTTGGGTCCGAAAAAGCCGTCGTAAAAGTTAGTTCGAGTCGTGTAGGCGGTACTTTGGGACTTGGTTGCGACTAACAAGGACGGAAAAAAACGTAAACAAGAAAAAAAAAACCTCAAAAAAGAGGTGCAACACGAGGACTTCCCAGGAGGTCACCCATCCTAGTACTACTCTCGCCCAAGCACGCTTAACTGCGGAGTTCTGATGGGATCCGGTGCATTAGTGCTGGTATGATCGCACCTGCCAAGTATCGCACGATCAATGCATATATGGCTTCGGCAGCGTGTACAAGTTTTAACACTTGGGGAGACGCGTGCGAGGGCCCTGAGGTAGATGGGGTTTGGGTCCGAAAAAGCCGTCGTAAAAGTTAGTTCGAGTCGTGTAGGCGGTACTTTGGGACTTGGTTGCGACTAACAAGGACGGAAAAAAACGTAAACAAGAAAAAAAAAACCTCAAAAAAGAGGTGCAACACGAGGACTTCCCAGGAGGTCACCCATCCTAGTACTACTCTCGCCCAAGCACGCTTAACTGCGGAGTTCTGATGGGATCCGGTGCATTAGTGCTGGTATGATCGCACCTGCCAAGTATCGCACGATCAATGCATATATGGCTTCGGCAGCGTGTACAAGTTTTAACACTTGGGGAGACGCGTGCGAGGGCCCTGAGGTAGATGGGGTTTGGGTCCGAAAAAGCCGTCGTAAAAGTTAGTTCGAGTCGTGTAGGCGGTACTTTGGGACTTGGTTGCGACTAACAAGGACGGAAAAAAACGTAAACAAGAAAAAAAAAACCTCAAAAAAGAGGTGCAACACGAGGACTTCCCAGGAGGTCACCCATCCTAGTACTACTCTCGCCCAAGCACGCTTAACTGCGGAGTTCGGATGGGATCCGGTGCATTAGTGCTGGTATCATCGCACCTGCCAAGTATCGCACGATCAATGCATATATGGCTTCGGCAGCGTGTACAAGTTTTAACACTTGGGGAGACGCGTGCGAGGGCCCTGAGGTAGATGGGGTTTGGGTCCGAAAAAGCCGTCGTAAAAGTTAGTTCGAGTCGTGTAGGCGGTACTTTGGGACTTGGTTGCGACTAACAAGGACGGAAAAAAACGTAAACAAGAAAAAAAAAACCTCAAAAAAGAGGTGCAACACGAGGACTTCCCAGGAGGTCACCCATCCTAGTACTACTCTCGCCCAAGCACGCTTAACTGCGGAGTTCTGATGGAATCCGGTGCATTAGTGCTGGTATGATCGCACCTGCCAAGTATCGCACGATCAATGCATATATGGCTTCGGCAGCGTGTACAAGTTTTGACACTTGGGGAGACGCGTGCGAGGGCCCTGAGGTAGATGGGGTTTGGGTCCGAAAAAGCCGTCGTAAAAGTTAGTTCGAGTCGTGTAGGCGGTACTTTGGGACTTGGTTGCGACTAACAAGGACGGAAAAAAACGTAAACAAGAAAAAAAAAACCTCAAAAAATAAGTGCAACACGAGGACTTCCCAGGAGGTCACCCATCCTAGTACTACTCTCGCCCAAGCGCGCTTAACTGCGGAGTTCTGATGGGATCCGGTGCATTAGTGCTGGTATGATCACACCTGCCAAGTATCGCACGATCAATGCATATATGGCTTCGGCAGGGTGTACAAGTTTTAACACTTGGGGAGACGCGTGCGATGGCCCTGAGGTAGATGGGGTTTGGGTCCGAAAAAGCCGTCGTAAAAGTTAGTTCGAGTCGTGTAGGCGGTACTTTGGGACTTGGTTGCGACTAACAAGGACGGAAAAAAACGTAAACAAGAAAAAAAAAACCTCAAAAAAGAGGTGCAACACGAGGACTTCCCAGGAGGTCACCCATCCTAGTACTACTCTCGCCCAAGCACGCTTAACTGCGGAGTTCTGATGGGATCCGGTGCATTAGTGCTGGTATGATCGCACCTGCCAAGTATCGCACGATCAATGCATATATGGCTTCGGCAGCGTGTACAAGTTTTAACACTTGGGGAGACGCGTGCGAGGGCCCTGAGGTAGATGGGGTTTGGGTCCGAAAAAGCCGTCGTAAAAGTTAGTTCGAGTCGTGTAGGCGGTACTTTGGGACTTGGTTGCGACTAACAAGGACGGAAAAAAACGTAAACAAGAAAAAAAAAACCTCAAAAAAGAGGTGCAACACGAGGACTTCCCAGGAGGTCACCCATCCTAGTACTACTCTCGCCCAAGCACGCTTAACTGCGGAGTTCTGATGGGATCCGGTGCATTAGTGCTGGTATGATCGCACCTGCCAAGTATCGCACGATCAATGCATATATGGCTTCGGCAGCGTGTACAAGTTTTAACACTTGGGGAGACGCGTGCGAGGGCCCTGAGGTAGATGGGGTTTGGGTCCGAAAAAGCCGTCGTAAAAGTTAGTTCGAGTCGTATAGGCGGTACTTTGGGACTTGGTTGCGACTAACAAGGACGGAAAAAAACGTAAACAAGAAAAAAAAAACCTCAAAAAAGAGGTGCAACACGAGGACTTCCCAGGAAGTCACCCATCCTAGTACTACTCTCGCCCAAGCACGCTTAACTGCGGAGTTCGGATGGGATCCGGTGCATTAGTGCTGGTATCATCGCACCTGCCAAGTATCGCACGATCAATGCATATATGGCTTCGGCAGCGTGTACAAGTTTTAACACTTGGGGAGACGCGTGCGAGGGCCCTGAGGTAGATGGGGTTTGGGTCCGAAAAAGCCGTCGTAAAAGTTAGTTCGAGTCGTGTAGGCGGTACTTTGGGACTTGGTTGCGACTAACAAGGACGGAAAAAAACGTAAACAAGAAAAAAAACCTCAAAAAAGAGGTGCAACACGAGGACTTCCCAGGAGGTCACCCATCCTAGTACTACTCTCGCCCAAGCACGCTTAACTGCCGAGTTCTGATGGGATCCGGTGCATTAGTGCCGGTATCATCGCACCTGCCAAGTATCGCACGATCAATGCATATATGGCTTCGGCAGCGTGTACAAGTTTTAACACTTGGGGAGACGCGTGCGAGGGCCCTGAGGTAGATGGGGTTTGGGTCCGAAAAAGCCGTCGTAAAAGTTAGTTCGAGTCGTGTAGGCGGTACTTTGGGACTTGGTTGCGACTAACAAGGACGGAAAAAAACGTAAACAAGAAAAAAAACCTCAAAAAAGAGGTGCAACACGAGGACTTCCCAGGAGGTCACCCATCCTAGTACTACTCTCGCCCAAGCACGCTTAACTGCCGAGTTCTGATGGGATCCGGTGCATTAGTGCTGGTATGATCGCACCTGCCAAGTATCGCACGATCAATGCATATATGGCTTCGGCAGCGTGTACAAGTTTTAACACTTGGGGAGACGCGTGCGAGGGCCCTGAGGTAGATGGGGTTTGGGTCCGAAAACGCCGTCGTAAAAGTTAGTTCGAGTCGTGTAGGCGGTACTTTGGGACTTGGTTGCGACTAACAAGGACGGAAAAAAACGTAAACAAGAAAAAAAAAACCTCAAAAAATAAGTGCAACACGAGGACTTCCCAGGAGGTCACCCATCCTAGTACTACTCTCGCCCAAGCGCGCTTAACTGCGGAGTTCTGATGGGATCCGGTGCATTAGTGCTGGTATGATCACACCTGCCAAGTATCGCACGATCAATGCATATATGGCTTCGGCAGGGTGTACAAGTTTTAACACTTGGGGAGACGCGTGCGATGGCCCTGAGGTAGATGGGGTTTGGGTCCGAAAAAGCCGTCGTAAAAGTTAGTTCGAGTCGTGTAGGCGGTACTTTGGGACTTGGTTGCGACTAACAAGGACGGAAAAAAACGTAAACAAGAAAAAAAAAACCTCAAAAAAGAGGTGCAACACGAGGACTTCCCAGGAGGTCACCCATCCTAGTACTACTCTCGCCCAAGCACGCTTAACTGCGGAGTTCTGATGGGATCCGGTGCATTAGTGCTGGTATGATCGCACCTGCCAAGTATCGCACGATCAATGCATATATGGCTTCGGCAGCGTGTACAAGTTTTAACACTTGGGGAGACGCGTGCGAGGGCCCTGAGGTAGATGGGGTTTGGGTCCGAAAAAGCCGTCGTAAAAGTTAGTTCGAGTCGTGTAGGCGGTACTTTGGGACTTGGTTGCGACTAACAAGGACGGAAAAAACGTAAACAAGAAAGAAAAAACCTCAAAAAAGAGGTGCAACACGAGGACTTCCCAGGAGGTCACCCATCCTAGTACTACTCTCGCCCAAGCACGCTTAACTGCGGAGTTCTGATGGGAACCGGTGCATTAGTGCTGGTATGATCGCACCTGCCAAGTATCGCACGATCAATGCATATATGGCTTCGGCAGCGTGTACAAGTTTTAACACTTGGGGAGACGCGTGCGAGGGCCCTGAGGTAGATGGGGTTTGGGTCCGAAAAAGCCGTCGTAAAAGTTAGTTCGAGTCGTGTAGGCGGTACTTTGGGACTTGGTTGCGACTAACAAGGACGGAAAAAAACGTAAACAAGAAAAAAAAAACCTCAAAAAAGAGGTGCAACACGAGGACTTCCCAGGAGGTCACCCATCCTAGTACTACTCTCGCCCAAGCACGCTTAACTGCGGAGTTCTGATGGGATCCGGTGCATTAGTGCTTGTATGATCGCACCTGCCAAGTATCGCACGATCAATGCATATATGGCTTCGGCAGCGTGTACAAGTTTTAACACTTGGGGAGACGCGTGCGAGGGCCCTGAGGTAGATGGGGTTTGGGTCCGAAAAAGCCGTCGTAAAAGTTAGTTCGAGTCGTGTAGGCGGTACTTTGGGACTTGGTTGCGACTAACAAGGACGGAAAAAAACGTAAACAAGAAAAAAAAAACCTCAAAAAAGAGGTGCAACACGAGGACTTCCCAGGATGTCACCCATCCTAGTACTACTCTCGCCCAAGCACGCTTAACTGCGGAGTTCTGATGGGATCCGGTGCATTAGTGCTGGTATGATCGCACCTGCCAAGTATCGCACGATCAATGCATATATGGCTTCGGCAGCGTGTACAAGTTTTAACACTTGGGGAGACGCGTGCGAGGGCCCTGAGGTAGATGGGGTTTGGGTCCGAAAAAGCCGTCGTAAAAGTTAGTTCGAGTCGTCTAGGCGGTACTTTGGGACTTGGTTGCGACTAACAAGGACGGAAAAAAACGTAAACAAGAAAAAAAAAACCTCAAAAAAGAGGTGCAACACGAGGACTTCCCAGGAAGTCACCCATCCTAGTACTACTCTCGCCCAAGCACGCTTAACTGCGGAGTTCGGATGGGATCCGGTGCATTAGTGCTGGTATCATCGCACCTGCCAAGTATCGCACGATCAATGCATATATGGCTTCGGCAGCGTGTACAAGTTTTAACACTTGGGGAGACGCGTGCGAGGGCCCTGAGGTAGATGGGGTTTGGGTCCGAAAAAGCCGTCGTAAAAGTTAGTTCGAGTCGTGTAGGCGGTACTTTGGGACTTGGTTGCGACTAACAAGGACGGAAAAAAACGTAAACAAGAAAAAAAACCTCAAAAAAGAGGTGCAACACGAGGACTTCCCAGGAGGTCACCCATCCTAGTACTACTCTCGCCCAAGCACGCTTAACTGCCGAGTTCTGATGGGATCCGGTGCATTAGTGCTGGTATGATCGCACCTGCCAAGTATCGCACGATCAATGCATATATGGCTTCGGCAGCGTGTACAAGTTTTAACACTTGGGGAGACGCGTGCGAGGGCCCTGAGGTAGATGGGGTTTGGGTCCGAAAAAGCCGTCGTAAAAGTTAGTTCGAGTCGTGTAGGCGGTACTTTGGGACTTGGTTGCGACTAACAAGGACGGAAAAAAAACGTAAACAAGAAAAAAAAAACCTCAAAAAATAAGTGCAACACGAGGACTTCCCAGGAGGTCACCCATCCTAGTACTACTCTCGCCCAAGCGCGCTTAACTGCGGAGTTCTGATGGGATCCGGTGCATTAGTGCTGGTATGATCACACCTGCCAAGTATCGCACGATCAATGCATATATGGCTTCGGCAGGGTGTACAAGTTTTAACACTTGGGGAGACGCGTGCGATGGCCCTGAGGTAGATGGGGTTTGGGTCCGAAAAAGCCGTCGTAAAAGTTAGTTCGAGTCGTGTAGGCGGTACTTTGGGACTTGGTTGCGACTAACAAGGACGGAAAAAAACGTAAACAAGAAAAAAAAAACCTCAAAAAAGAGGTGCAACACGAGGACTTCCCAGGAGGTCACCCATCCTAGTACTACTCTCGCCCAAGCACGCTTAACTGCGGAGTTCTGATGGGATCCGGTGCATTAGTGCTGGTATGATCGCACCTGCCAAGTATCGCACGATCAATGCATATATGGCTTCGGCAGCGTGTACAAGTTTTAACACTTGGGGAGACGCGTGCGAGGGCCCTGAGGTAGATGGGGTTTGGGTCCGAAAAAGCCGTCGTAAAAGTTAGTTCGAGTCGTGTAGGCGGTACTTTGGGACTTGGTTGCGACTAACAAGGACGGAAAAAAACGTAAACAAGAAAGAAAAAACCTCAAAAAAGAGGTGCAACACGAGGACTTCCCAGGAGGTCACCCATCCTAGTACTACTCTCGCCCAAGCACGCTTAACTGCGGAGTTCTGATGGGATCCGGTGCATTAGTGCTGGTATGATCGCACCTGCCAAGTATCGCACGATCAATGCATATATGGCTTCGGCAGCGTGTACAAGTTTTAACACTTGGGGAGACGCGTGCGAGGGCCCTGAGGTAGATGGGGTTTGGGTCCGAAAAAGCCGTCGTAAAAGTTAGTTCGAGTCGTGTAGGCGGTACTTTGGGACTTGGTTGCGACTAACAAGGACGGAAAAAAACGTAAACAAGAAAAAAAAAACCTCAAAAAAGAGGTGCAACACGAGGACTTCCCAGGAGGTCACCCATCCTAGTACTACTCTCGCCCAAGCACGCTTAACTGCGGAGTTCTGATGGGATCCGGTGCATTAGTGCTGGTATGATCACACCTGCCAAGTATCGCACGATCAATGCATATATGGCTTCGGCAGGGTGTACAAGTTTTAACACTTGGGGAGACGCGTGCGAGGGCCCTGAGGTAGATGGGGTTTGGGTCCGAAAAAGCCGTCGTAAAAGTTAGTTCGAGTCGTGTAGGCGGTACTTTGGGACTTGGTTGCGACTAACAAGGACGGAAAAAAACGTAAACAAGAAAAAAAAAACCTCAAAAAAGAGGTGCAACACGAGGACTTCCCAGGAGGTCACCCATCCTAGTACTACTCTCGCCCAAGCACGCTTAACTGCGGAGTTCTGATGGGATCCGGTGCATTAGTGCTGGTATGATCGCACCTGCCAAGTATCGCACGATCAATGCATATATGGCTTCGGCAGCGTGTACAAGTTTTAACACTTGGGGAGACGCGTGCGAGGGCCCTGAGGTAGATGGGGTTTGGGTCCGAAAAAGCCGTCGTAAAAGTTAGTTCGAGTCGTGTAGGCGGTACTTTGGGACTTGGTTGCGACTAACAAGGACGGAAAAAAACGTAAACAAGAAAAAAAAAACCTCAAAAAAGAGGTGCAACACGAGGACTTCCCAGGAGGTCACCCATCCTAGTACTACTCTCGCCCAAGCACGCTTAACTGCGGAGTTCTGATGGGATCCGGTGCATTAGTGCTGGTATGATCGCACCTGCCAAGTATCGCACGATCAATGCATATATGGCTTCGGCAGCGTGTACAAGTTTTAACACTTGGGGAGACGCGTGCGAGGGCCCTGAGGTAGATGGGGTTTGGGTCCGAAAAAGCCGTCGTAAAAGTTAGTTCGAGTCGTGTAGGCGGTACTTTGGGACTTGGTTGCGACTAACAAGGACGGAAAAAAACGTAAACAAGAAAAAAAAAACCTCAAAAAAGAGGTGCAACACGAGGACTTCCCAAGAGGTCACCCATCCTAGTACTACTCTCGCCCAAGCACGCTAAACTGCGGAGTTCTGATGGGATCCGGTGCATTAGTGCTGGTATGATCGCACCTGCCAAGTATCGCACGATCAATGCATATATGGCTTCGGCAGCGTGTACAAGTTATAACACTTGGGGAGACGCGTGCGAGGGCCCTGAGGTAGATGGGGTTTGGGTCCGAAAAAGCCGTCGTAAAAGTTAGTTCGAGTCGTGTAGGCGGTACTTTGGGACTTGGTTGCGACTAACAAGGACGGAAAAAAACGTAAACAAGAAAAAAAAAACCTCAAAAAAGAGGTGCAACACGAGGACTTCCCAGGAGGTCACCCATCCTAGTACTACTCTCGCCCAAGCACGCTTAACTGCGAAGTTCTGATGGGATCCGGTGCATTAGTGATGGTATGATCGCACCTGCCAAGTATCGCACGATCAATGCATATATGGCTTCGGCAGCGTGTACAAGTTTTAACACTTGGGGAGACGCGTGCGAGGGCCCTGAGGTAGATGGGGTTTGGGTCCGAAAAAGCCGTCGTAAAAGTTAGTTCGAGTCGTGTAGGCGGTACTTTGGGACTTGGTTGCGACTAACAAGGACGGAAAAAAACGTAAACAAGAAAAAAAAAACCTCAAAAAAGAGGTGCAACACGAGGACTTCCCAGGAGGTCACCCATCCTAGTACTACTCTCGCCCAAGCACGCTTAACTGCGGAGTTCTGATGGGATCCGGTGCATTAGTGCTGGTATGATCGCACCTGCCAAGTATCGCACGATCAATGCATATATGGCTTCGGCAGCGTGTACAAGTTTTAACAGTTGGGGAGACGCGTGCGAGGGCCCTGAGGTAGATGGGGTTTGGGTCCGAAAAAGCCGTCGTAAAAGTTAGTTCGAGTCGTGTAGGCGGTACTTTGGGACTTGGTTGCGACTAACAAGGACGGAAAAAAACGTAAACAAGAAAAAAAAAACCTCAAAAAAGAGGTGCAACACGAGGACTTCCCAGGAGGTCACCCATCCTAGTACTACTCTCGCCCAAGCACGCTAAACTGCGGAGTTCTGATGGGATCCGGTGCATTAGTGCTGGTATGATCGCACCTGCCAAGTATCGCACGATCAATGCATATATGGCTTCGGCAGCGTGTACAAGTTTTAACACTTGGGGAGACGCGTGCGAGGGCCCTGAGGTAGATGGGGTTTGGGTCCGAAAAAGCCGTCGTAAAAGTTAGTTCGAGTCGTGTAGGCGGTACTTTGGGACTTGGTTGCGACTAACAAGGACGGAAAAAAACGTAAACAAGAAAAAAAAAACCTCAAAAAAGAGGTGCAACACGAGGACTTCCCAGGAGGTCACCCATCCTAGTACTACTCTCGCCCAAGCACGCTAAACTGCGGAGTTCTGATGGGATCCGGTGCATTAGTGCTGGTATGATCGCACCTGCCAAGTATCGCACGATCAATGCATATATGGCTTCGGCAGCGTGTACAAGTTTTAACACTTGGGGAGACGCGTGCGAGGGCCCTGAGGTAGATGGGGTTTGGGTCCGAAAAAGCCGTCGTAAAAGTTAGTTCGAGTCGTGTAGGCGGTACTTTGGGACTTGGTTGCGACTAACAAGGACGGAAAAAAACGTAAACAAGAAAAAAAAAACCTCAAAAAAGAGGTGCAACACGAGGACTTCCCAGGAGGTCACCCATCCTAGTACTACTCTCGCCCAAGCACGCTTAACTGCGGAGTTCTGATGGGATCCGGTGCATTAGTGCTGGTATGATCGCACCTGCCAAGTATCGCACGATCAATGCATATATGGCTTCGGCAGCGTGTACAAGTTTTAACACTTGGGGAGACGCGTGCGAGGGCCCTGAGGTAGATGGGGTTTGGGTCCGAAAAAGCCGTCGTAAAAGTTAGTTCGAGTCGTGTAGGCGGTACTTTGGGACTTGGTTGCGACTAACAAGGACGGAAAAAAACGTAAACAAGAAAAAAAAAACCTCAAAAAAGAGGTGCAACACGAGGACTTCCCAGGAGGTCACCCATCCTAGTACTACTCTCGCCCAAGCACGCTTAACTGCGGAGTTCTGATGGGATCCGGTGCATTAGTGCTGGTATGATCACACCTGCCAAGTATCGCACGATCAATGCATATATGGCTTCGGCAGGGTGTACAAGTTTTAACACTTGGGGAGACGCGTGCGAGGGCCCTGAGGTAGATGGGGTTTGGGTCCGAAAAAGCCGTCGTAAAAGTTAGTTCGAGTCGTGTAGGCGGTACTTTGGGACTTGGTTGCGACTAACAAGGACGGAAAAAAACGTAAACAAGAAAAAAAAAACCTCAAAAAAGAGGTGCAACACGAGGACTTCCCAGGAGGTCACCCATCCTAGTACTACTCTCGCCCAAGCACGCTAAACTGCGGAGTTCTGATGGGATCCGGTGCATTAGTGCTGGTATGATCACACCTGCCAAGTATCGCACGATCAATGCATATATGGCTTCGGCAGGGTGTACAAGTTTTAACACTTGGGGAGACGCGTGCGAGGGCCCTGAGGTAGATGGGGTTTGGGTCCGAAAAAGCCGTCGTAAAAGTTAGTTCGAGTCGTGTAGGCGGTACTTTGGGACTTGGTTGCGACTAACAAGGACGGAAAAAAACGTAAACAAGAAAAAAAAAACCTCAAAAAAGAGGTGCAACACGAGGACTTCCCAGGAGGTCACCCATCCTGGTACTACTCTCGCCCAAGCACGCTTAACTGCGGTGTTCTGATGGGATCCGGTGCATTAGTGCTGGTATGATCGCACCTGCCAAGTATCGCACGATCAATGCATATATGGCTTCGGCAGCGTGTACAAGTTTTAACACTTGGGGAGACGCGTGCGAGGGCCCTGAGGTAGATGGGGTTTGGGTCCGAAAAAGCCGTCGTAAAAGTTAGTTCGAGTCGTGTAGGCGGTACTTTGGGACTTGGTTGCGACTAACAAGGACGGAAAAAAACGTAAACAAGAAAAAAAAAACCTCAAAAAAGAGGTGCAACACGAGGACTTCCCAGGAGGTCACCCATCCTAGTACTACTCTCGCCCAAGCACGCTTAACTGCGGAGTTCTGATGGGATCCGGTGCATTAGTGCTGGTATGATTGCACCTGCCAAGTATCGCACGATCAATGCATATATGGCTTCGGCAGCGTGTACAAGTTTTAACAGTTGGGGAGACGCGTGCGAGGGCCCTGAGGTAGATGGGGTTTGGGTCCGAAAAAGCCGTCGTAAAAGTTAGTTCGAGTCGTGTAGGCGGTACTTTGGGACTTGGTTGCGACTAACAAGGACGGAAAAAAACGTAAACAAGAAAAAAAAAACCTCAAAAAAGAGGTGCAACACGAGGACTTCCCAGGAGGTCACCCATCCTAGTACTACTCTCGCCCAAGCACGCTAAACTGCGGAGTTCTGATGGGATCCGGTGCATTAGTGCTGGTATGATCGCACCTGCCAAGTATCGCACGATCAATGCATATATGGCTTCGGCAGCGTGTACAAGTTTTAACACTTGGGGAGACGCGTGCGAGGGCCCTGAGGTAGATGGGGTTTGGGTCCGAAAAAGCCGTCGTAAAAGTTAGTTCGAGTCGTGTAGGCGGTACTTTGGGACTTGGTTGCGACTAACAAGGACGGAAAAAAACGTAAACAAGAAAAAAAAAACCTCAAAAAAGAGGTGCAACACGAGGACTTCCCAGGAGGTCACCCATCCTAGTACTACTCTCGCCCAAGCACGCTTAACTGCGGAGTTCTGATGGGATCCGGTGCATTAGTGCTGGTATGATCGCACCTGCCAAGTATCGCACGATCAATGCATATATGGCTTCGGCAGCGTGTACAAGTTTTAACAGTTGGGGAGACGCGTGCGAGGGCCCTGAGGTAGATGGGGTTTGGGTCCGAAAAAGCCGTCGTAAAAGTTAGTTCGAGTCGTGTAGGCGGTACTTTGGGACTTGGTTGCGACTAACAAGGACGGAAAAAAACGTAAACAAGAAAAAAAAAACCTCAAAAAAGAGGTGCAACACGAGGACTTCCCAGGAGGTCACCCATCCTAGTACTACTCTCGCCCAAGCACGCTAAACTGCGGAGTTCTGATGGGATCCGGTGCATTAGTGCTGGTATGATCGCACCTGCCAAGTATCGCACGATCAATGCATATATGGCTTCGGCAGCGTGTACAAGTTTTAACACTTGGGGAGACGCGTGCGAGGGCCCTGAGGTAGATGGGGTTTGGGTCCGAAAAAGCCGTCGTAAAAGTTAGTTCGAGTCGTGTAGGCGGTACTTTGGGACTTGGTTGCGACTAACAAGGACGGAAAAAAACGTAAACAAGAAAAAAAAAACCTCAAAAAAGAGGTGCAACACGAGGACTTCCCAGGAGGTCACCCATCCTAGTACTACTCTCGCCCAAGCACGCTAAACTGCGGAGTTCTGATGGGATCCGGTGCATTAGTGCTGGTATGATCGCACCTGCCAAGTATCGCACGATCAATGCATATATGGCTTCGGCAGCGTGTACAAGTTTTAACACTTGGGGAGACGCGTGCGAGGGCCCTGAGGTAGATGGGGTTTGGGTCCGAAAAAGCCGTCGTAAAAGTTAGTTCGAGTCGTGTAGGCGGTACTTTGGGACTTGGTTGCGACTAACAAGGACGGAAAAAAACGTAAACAAGAAAAAAAAAACCTCAAAAAAGAGGTGCAACACGAGGACTTCCCAGGAGGTCACCCATCCTAGCACTACTCTCGCCCAAGCACGCTTAACTGCGGAGTTCTGATGGGATCCGGTGCATTAGTGCTGGTATGATCGCACCTGCCAAGTATCGCACGATCAATGCATATATGGCTTCGGCAGCGTGTACAAGTTTTAACACTTGGGGAGACGCGTGCGAGGGCCCTGAGGTAGATGGGGTTTGGGTCCGAAAAAGCCGTCGTAAAAGTTAGTTCGAGTCGTGTAGGCGGTACTTTGGGACTTGGTTGCGACTAACAAGGACGGAAAAAAACGTAAACAAGAAAAAAAAAACCTCAAAAAAGAGGTGCAACACGAGGACTTCCCAGGAGGTCACCCATCCTAGTACTACTCTCGCCCAAGCACGCTTAACTGCGGAGTTCTGATGGGATCCGGTGCATTAGTGCTGGTATGATCACACCTGCCAAGTATCGCACGATCAATGCATATATGGCTTCGGCAGGGTGTACAAGTTTTAACACTTGGGGAGACGCGTGCGAGGGCCCTGAGGTAGATGGGGTTTGGGTCCGAAAAAGCCGTCGTAAAAGTTAGTTCGAGTCGTGTAGGCGGTACTTTGGGACTTGGTTGCGACTAACAAGGACGGAAAAAAACGTAAACAAGAAAAAAAAAACCTCAAAAAAGAGGTGCAACACGAGGACTTCCCAGGAGGTCACCCATCCTAGTACTACTCTCGCCCAAGCACGCTAAACTGCGGAGTTCTGATGGGATCCGGTGCATTAGTGCTGGTATGATCACACCTGCCAAGTATCGCACGATCAATGCATATATGGCTTCGGCAGGGTGTACAAGTTTTAACACTTGGGGAGACGCGTGCGAGGGCCCTGAGGTAGATGGGGTTTGGGTCCGAAAAAGCCGTCGTAAAAGTTAGTTCGAGTCGTGTAGGCGGTACTTTGGGACTTGGTTGCGACTAACAAGGACGGAAAAAAACGTAAACAAGAAAAAAAAAACCTCAAAAAAGAGGTGCAACACGAGGACTTCCCAGGAGGTCACCCATCCTGGTACTACTCTCGCCCAAGCACGCTTAACTGCGGTGTTCTGATGGGATCCGGTGCATTAGTGCTGGTATGATCGCACCTGCCAAGTATCGCACGATCAATGCATATATGGCTTCGGCAGGGTGTACAAGTTTTAACACTTGGGGAGACGCGTGCGAGGGCCCTGAGGTAGATGGGGTTTGGGTCCGAAAAAGCCGTCGTAAAAGTTAGTTCGAGTCGTGTAGGCGGTACTTTGGGACTTGGTTGCGACTAACAAGGACGGAAAAAAACGTAAACAAGAAAAAAAAAACCTCAAAAAAGAGGTGCAACACGAGGACTTCCCAGGAGGTCACCCATCCTGGTACTACTCTCGCCCAAGCACGCTTAACTGCGGTGTTCTGATGGGATCCGGTGCATTAGTGCTGGTATGATCGCACCTGCCAAGTATCGCACGATCAATGCATATATGGCTTCGGCAGCGTGTACAAGTTTTAACACTTGGGGAGACGCGTGCGAGGGCCCTGAGGTAGATGGGGTTTGGGTCCGAAAAAGCCGTCGTAAAAGTTAGTTCGAGTCGTGTAGGCGGTACTTTGGGACTTGGTTGCGACTAACAAGGACGGAAAAAAACGTAAACAAGAAAAAAAAAACCTCAAAAAAGAGGTGCAACACAAGGACTTCCCAGGAGGTCACCCATCCTAGTACTACTCTCGCCCAAGCACGCTTAACTGCGGAGTTCTGATGGGATCCGGTGCATTAGTGCTGGTATGATTGCACCTGCCAAGTATCGCACGATCAATGCATATATGGCTTCGGCAGCGTGTACAAGTTTTAACAGTTGGGGAGACGCGTGCGAGGGCCCTGAGGTAGATGGGGTTTGGGTCCGAAAAAGCCGTCGTAAAAGTTAGTTCGAGTCGTGTAGGCGGTACTTTGGGACTTGGTTGCGACTAACAAGGACGGAAAAAAACGTAAACAAGAAAAAAAAAACCTCAAAAAAGAGGTGCAACACGAGGACTTCCCAGGAGGTCACCCATCCTAGTACTACTCTCGCCCAAGCACGCTAAACTGCGGAGTTCTGATGGGATCCGGTGCATTAGTGCTGGTATGATCGCACCTGCCAAGTATCGCACGATCAATGCATATATGGCTTCGGCAGCGTGTACAAGTTTTAACACTTGGGGAGACGCGTGCGAGGGCCCTGAGGTAGATGGGGTTTGGGTCCGAAAAAGCCGTCGTAAAAGTTAGTTCGAGTCGTGTAGGCGGTACTTTGGGACTTGGTTGCGACTAACAAGGACGGAAAAAAACGTAAACAAGAAAAAAAAAACCTCAAAAAAGAGGTGCAACACGAGGACTTCCCAGGAGGTCACCCATCCTAGTACTACTCTCGCCCAAGCACGCTTAACTGCGGAGTTCTGATGGGATCCGGTGCATTAGTGCTGGTATGATCGCACCTGCCAAGTATCGCACGATCAATGCATATATGGCTTCGGCAGCGTGTACAAGTTTTAACAGTTGGGGAGACGCGTGCGAGGGCCCTGAGGTAGATGGGGTTTGGGTCCGAAAAAGCCGTCGTAAAAGTTAGTTCGAGTCGTGTAGGCGGTACTTTGGGACTTGGTTGCGACTAACAAGGACGGAAAAAAACGTAAACAAGAAAAAAAAAACCTCAAAAAAGAGGTGCAACACGAGGACTTCCCAGGAGGTCACCCATCCTAGTACTACTCTCGCCCAAGCACGCTAAACTGCGGAGTTCTGATGGGATCCGGTGCATTAGTGCTGGTATGATCGCACCTGCCAAGTATCGCACGATCAATGCATATATGGCTTCGGCAGCGTGTACAAGTTTTAACACTTGGGGAGACGCGTGCGAGGGCCCTGAGGTAGATGGGGTTTGGGTCCGAAAAAGCCGTCGTAAAAGTTAGTTCGAGTCGTGTAGGCGGTACTTTGGGACTTGGTTGCGACTAACAAGGACGGAAAAAAACGTAAACAAGAAAAAAAAACCTCAAAAAAGAGGTGCAACACGAGGACTTCCCAGGAGGTCACCCATCCTAGTACTACTCTCGCCCAAGCACGCTAAACTGCGGAGTTCTGATGGGATCCGGTGCATTAGTGCTGGTATGATCGCACCTGCCAAGTATCGCACGATCAATGCATATATGGCTTCGGCAGCGTGTACAAGTTTTAACACTTGGGGAGACGCGTGCGAGGGCCCTGAGGTAGATGGGGTTTGGGTCCGAAAAAGCCGTCGTAAAAGTTAGTTCGAGTCGTGTAGGCGGTACTTTGGGACTTGGTTGCGACTAACAAGGACGGAAAAAAACGTAAACAAGAAAAAAAAAACCTCAAAAAAGAGGTGCAACACAAGGACTTCCCAGGAGGTCACCCATCCTAGCACTACTCTCGCCCAAGCACGCTTAACTGCGGAGTTCTGATGGGATCCGGTGCATTAGTGCTGGTATGATCGCACCTGCCAAGTATTGCACGATCAATGCATATATGGCTTCGGCAGCGTGTACAAGTTTTAACACTTGGGGAGACGCGTGCGAGGGCCCTGAGGTAGATGGGGTTTGGGTCCGAAAAAGCCGTCGTAAAAGTTAGTTCGAGTCGTGTAGGCGGTACTTTGGGACTTGGTTGCGACTAACAAGGACGGAAAAAAACGTAAACAAGAAAAAAAAAACCTCAAAAAAGAGGTGCAACACGAGGACTTCCCAGGAGGTCACCCATCCTAGTACTACTCTCGCCCAAGCACGCTTAACTGCGGAGTTCTGATGGGATCCGGTGCATTAGTGCTGGTATGATCACACCTGCCAAGTATCGCACGATCAATGCATATATGGCTTCGGCAGGGTGTACAAGTTTTAACACTTGGGGAGACGCGTGCGAGGGCCCTGAGGTAGATGGGGTTTGGGTCCGAAAAAGCCGTCGTAAAAGTTAGTTCGAGTCGTGTAGGCGGTACTTTGGGACTTGGTTGCGACTAACAAGGACGGAAAAAAACGTAAACAAGAAAAAAAAAACCTCAAAAAAGAGGTGCAACACGAGGACTTCCCAGGAGGTCACCCATCCTAGTACTACTCTCGCCCAAGCACGCTAAACTGCGGAGTTCTGATGGGATCCGGTGCATTAGTGCTGGTATGATCACACCTGCCAAGTATCGCACGATCAATGCATATATGGCTTCGGCAGGGTGTACAAGTTTTAACACTTGGGGAGACGCGTGCGAGGGCCCTGAGGTAGATGGGGTTTGGGTCCGAAAAAGCCGTCGTAAAAGTTAGTTCGAGTCGTGTAGGCGGTACTTTGGGACTTGGTTGCGACTAACAAGGACGGAAAAAAACGTAAACAAGAAAAAAAAAACCTCAAAAAAGAGGTGCAACACGAGGACTTCCCAGGAGGTCACCCATCCTGGTACTACTCTCGCCCAAGCACGCTTAACTGCGGTGTTCTGATGGGATCCGGTGCATTAGTGCTGGTATGATCGCACCTGCCAAGTATCGCACGATCAATGCATATATGGCTTCGGCAGCGTGTACAAGTTTTAACACTTGGGGAGACGCGTGCGAGGGCCCTGAGGTAGATGGGGTTTGGGTCCGAAAAAGCCGTCGTAAAAGTTAGTTCGAGTCGTGTAGGCGGTACTTTGGGACTTGGTTGCGACTAACAAGGACGGAAAAAAACGTAAACAAGAAAAAAAAAACCTCAAAAAAGAGGTGCAACACGAGGACTTCCCAGGAGGTCACCCATCCTAGTACTACTCTCGCCCAAGCACGCTTAACTGCGGAGTTCTGATGGGATCCGGTGCATTAGTGCTGGTATGATCGCACCTGCCAAGTATCGCACGATCAATGCATATATGGCTTCGACAGCGTGTACAAGTTTTAACACTTGGGGAGACGCGTGCGAGGGCCCTGAGGTAGATGGGGTTTGGGTCCGAAAAAGCCGTCGTAAAAGTTAGTTCGAGTCGTGTAGGCGGTACTTTGGGACTTGGTTGCGACTAACAAGGACGGAAAAAAACGTAAACAAGAAAAAAAAAACCTCAAAAAAGAGGTGCAACACGAGGACTTCCCAGGAGGTCACCCATCCTAGTACTACTCTCGCCCAAGCACGCTAAACTGCGGAGTTCTGATGGGATCCGGTGCATTAGTGCTGGTATGATCGCACCTGCCAAGTATCGCACGATCAATGCATATATGGCTTCGGCAGCGTGTACAAGTTTTAACACTTGGGGAGACGCGTGCGAGGGCCCTGAGGTAGATGGGGTTTGGGTCCGAAAAAGCCGTCGTAAAAGTTAGTTCGAGTCGTGTAGGCGGTACTTTGGGACTTGGTTGCGACTAACAAGGACGGAAAAAAACGTAAACAAGAAAAAAAAAACCTCAAAAAAGAGGTGCAACACGAGGACTTCCCAGGAGGTCACCCATCCTAGTACTACTCTCACCCAAGCACGCTTAACTGCGGAGTTCTGATGGGATCCGGTGCATTAGTGCTGGTATGATCGCACCTGCCAAGTATCGCACGATCAATGCATATATGGCTTCGGCAGCGTGTACAAGTTTTAACACTTGGGGAGACGCGTGCGAGGGCCCTGAGGTAGATGGGGTTTGGGTCCGAAAAAGCCGTCGTAGAAGTTAGTTCGAGTCGTGTAGGCGGTACTTTGGGACTTGGTTGCGACTAACAAGGACGGAAAAAAACGTAAACAAGAAAAAAAAAACCTCAAAAAAGAGGTGCAACACGAGGACTTCCCAGGAGGTCACCCATCCTAGTACTACTCTCGCCCAAGCACGCTAAACTGCGGAGTTCTGATGGGATCCGGTGCATTAGTGCTGGTATGATCGCACCTGCCAAGTATCGCACGATCAATGCATATATGGCTTCGGCAGCGTGTACAAGTTTTAACACTTGGGGAGACGCGTGCGAGGGCCCTGAGGTAGATGGGGTTTGGGTCCGAAAAAGCCGTCGTAAAAGTTAGTTCGAGTCGTGTAGGCGGTACTTTGGGACTTGGTTGCGACTAAGAAGGACGGAAAAAAACGTAAACAAGAAAAAAAAAACCTCAAAAAAGAGGTGCAACACGAGGACTTCCCAGGAGGTCACCCATCCTAGTACTACTCTCGCCCAAGCACGCTTAACTGCGGAGTTCTGATGGGATCCGGTGCATTAGTGCTGGTATGATCGCACCTGCCAAGTATCGCACGATCAATGCATATATGGCTTCGGCAGCGTGTACAAGTTTTAACACTTGGGGAGACGCGTGCGAGGGCCCTGAGGTAGATGGGGTTTGGGTCCGAAAAAGCCGTCGTAAAAGTTAGTTCGAGTCGTGTAGGCGGTACTTTGGGACTTGGTTGCGACTAACAAGGACGGAAAAAAACGTAAACAAGAAAAAAAAAACCTCAAAAAAGAGGTGCAACACGAGGACTTCCCAGGAGGTCACCCATCCTAGTACTACTCTCGCCCAAGCACGCTAAACTGCGGTGTTCTGATGGGATCCGGTGCATTAGTGCTGGTATGATCGCACCTGCCAAGTATCGCACGATCAATGCATATATGGCTTCGGCAGCGTGTACAAGTTTTAACACTTGGGGAGACGCGTGCGAGGGCCCTGAGGTAGATGGGGTTTGGGTCCGAAAAAGCCGTCGTAAAAGTTAGTTCGAGTCGTGTAGGCGGTACTTTGGGACTTGGTTGCGACTAACAAGGACGGAAAAAAACGTAAACAAGAAAACAAAAACCTCAAAAAAGAGGTGCAACACGAGGACTTCCCAGGAGGTCACCCATCCTAGTACTACTCTCGCCCAAGCACGCTTAACTGCGTAGTTCTGATGGGATCCGGTGCATTAGTGCTGGTATGATCGCACCTCCCAAGTATCGCACGATCAATGCATATATGGCTTCGGCAGCGTGTACAAGTTTTAACACTTGGGGAGACGCGTGCGAGGGCCCTGAGGTAGATGGGGTTTGGGTCCGAAAAAGCCGTCGTAAAAGTTAGTTCGAGTCGTGTAGGCGGTACTTTGGGACTTGGTTGCGACTAACAAGGACGGAAAAAAACGTAAACAAGAAAAAAAAAACCTCAAAAAAGAGGTGCAACACGAGGACTTCCCAGGAGGTCACCCATCCTAGTACTACTCTCGCCCAAGCACGCTTAACTAAGGAGTTCTGATGGGATCCGGTGCATTAGTGCTGGTATGATCGCACCTGCCAAGTATCGCACGATCAATGCATATATGGCTTCGGCAGCGTGTACAAGTTTTAACACTTGGGGAGACGCGTGCGAGGGCCCTGAGGTAGATGGGGTTTGGGTCCGAAAAAGCCGTCGTAAAAGTTAGTTCGAGTCGTGTAGGCGGTACTTTGGGACTTGGTTGTGACTAACAAGGACGGAAAAAAACGTAAACAAGAAAAAAAAAACCTCAAAAAAGAGGTGCAACACGAGGACTTCCCAGGAGGTCACCCATCCTAGTACTACTCTCGCCCAAGCACGCTTAACTGCGGTGTTCTGATGGGATCCGGTGCATTAGTCCTGGTATGATCGCACCTGCCAAGTATCGCACGATCAATGCATATATGGCTTCGGCAGCGTGTACAAGTTTTAACACTTGGGGAGACGCGTGCGAGGGCCCTGAGGTAGATGGGGTTTGGGTCCGAAAAAGCCGTCGTAAAAGTTAGTTCGAGTCGTGTAGGCGGTACTTTGGGACTTGGTTGCGACTAACAAGGACGGAAAAAAACGTAAACAAGAAAAAAAAAACCTCAAAAAAGAGGTGCAACACGAGGACTTCCCAGGAGGTCACCCATCCTAGTACTACTCTCGCCCAAGCACGCTTAACTGCGGAGTTCTGATGGGATCCGGTGCATTAGTGCTGGTATGATCGCACCTGCCAAGTATCGCACGATCAATGCATATATGGCTTCGGCAGCGTGTACAAGTTTTAACACTTGGGGAGACGCGTGCGAGGGCCCTGAGGTAGATGGGGTTTGGGTCCGAAAAAGCCGTCGTAAAAGTTAGTTCGAGTCGTGTAGGCGGTACTTTGGGACTTGGTTGCGACTAACAAGGACGGAAAAAAACGTAAACAAGAAAAAAAAAACCTCAAAAAAGAGGTGCAACACGAGGACTTCCCAGGAGGTCACCCATCCTAGTACTACTCTCGCCCAAGCACGCTAAACTGCGGAGTTCTGATGGGATCCGGTGCATTAGTGCTGGTATGATCGCACCTGCCAAGTATCGCACGATCAATGCATATATGGCTTCGGCAGCGTGTACAAGTTTTAACACTTGGGGAGACGCGTGCGAGGGCCCTGAGGTAGATGGGGTTTGGGTCCGAAAAAGCCGTCGTAAAAGTTAGTTCGAGTCGTGTAGGCGGTACTTTGGGACTTGGTTGCGACTAACAAGGACGGAAAAAAACGTAAACAAGAAAAAAAAAACCTCAAAAAAGAGGTGCAACACGAGGACTTCCTAGGAGGTCACCCATCCTAGTACTACTCTCGCCCAAGCACGCTTAACTGCGGAGTTCTGATGGGATCCGGTGCATTAGTGCTGGTATGATCGCACCTGCCAAGTATCGCACGATCAATGCATATATGGCTTCGGCAGCGTGTACAAGTTTTAACACTTGGGGAGACGCGTGCGAGGGCCCTGAGGTAGATGGGGTTTGGGTCCGAAAAATCCGTCGTAAAAGTTAGTTCGAGTCGTGTAGGCGGTACTTTGGGACTTGGTTGCGACTAACAAGGACGGAAAAAAACGTAAACAAGAAAAAAAAAACCTCAAAAAAGAGGTGCAACACGAGGACTTCCCAGGAGGTCACCCATCCTAGTACTACTCTCGCCCAAGCACGCTTAACTGCGGAGTTCTGATGGGATCCGGTGCATTAGTGCTGGTATGATCGCACCTGCCAAGTATCGCACGATCAATGCATATATGGCTTCGGCAGCGTGTACAAGTTTTAACACTTGGGGAGACGCGTGCGAGGGCCCTGAGGTAGATGGGGTTTGGGTCCGAAAAAGCCGTCGTAAAAGTTAGTTCGAGTCGTGTAGGCGGTACTTTGGGACTTGGTTGCGACTAACAAGGACGGAAAAAAACGTAAACAAGAAAAAAAAAACCTCAAAAAAGAGGTGCAACACGAGGACTTCCCAGGAGGTCACCCATCCTAGTACTACTCTCGCCCAAGCACGCTTAACTGCGGAGTTCTGATGGGATCCGGTGCATTAGTGCTGGTATGATCGCACCTGCCAAGTATCGCACGATCAATGCATATATGGCTTCGGCAGCGTGTACAAGTTTTAACACTTGGGGAGACGCGTGCGAGGGCCCTGAGGTAGATGGGGTTTGGGTCCGAAAAAGCCGTCGTAAAAGTTAGTTCGAGTCGTGTAGGCGGTACTTTGGGACTTGGTTGCGACTAACAAGGACGGAAAAAAACGTAAACAAGAAAAAAAAAACCTCAAAAAAGAGGTGCAACACGAGGACTTCCCAGGAGGTCACCCATCCTAGTACTACTCTCGCCCAAGCACGCTAAACTGCGGAGTTCTGATGGGATCCGGTGCATTAGTGTTGGTATGATCGCACCTCCCAAGTATCGCACGATCAATGCATATATGGCTTCGGCAGGGTGTACAAGTTTTAACACTTGGGGAGACGCGTGCGAGGGCCCTGAGGTAGATGGGGTTTGGGTCCGAAAAAGCCGTCGTAAAAGTTAGTTCGAGTCGTGTAGGCGGTACTTTGGGACTTGGTTGCGACTAACAAGGACGGAAAAAAACGTAAACAAGAAAAAAAAACCTCAAAAAAGAGGTGCAACACGAGGACTTCCCAGGAGGTCACCCATCCTAGTACTACTCTCGCCCAAGCACGCTTAACTGCGGAGTTCTGATGGGATCCGGTGCATTAGTGCTGGTATGATCACACCTGCCAAGTATCGCACGATCAATGCATATATGGCTTCGGCAGGGTGTACAAGTTTTAACACTTGGGGAGACGCGTGCGAGGGCCCTGAGGTAGATGGGGTTTGGGTCCGAAAAAGCCGTCGTAAAAGTTAGTTCGAGTCGTGTAGGCGGTACTTTGGGACTTGGTTGCGACTAACAAGGACGGAAAAAAACGTAAACAAGAAAAAAAAAACCTCAAAAAAGAGGTGCAACACGAGGACTTCCCAGGAGGTCACCTATCCTAGTACTACTCTCGCCCAAGCACGCTTAACTGCGGAGTTCTGATGGGATCCGGTGCATTAGTGCTGGTATGATCGCACCTGCCAAGTATCGCACGATCAATGCATATATGGCTTCGGCAGCGTGTACAAGTTTTAACACTTGGGGAGACGCGTGCGAGGGCCCTGAGGTAGATGGGGTTTGGGTCCGAAAAAGCCGTCGTAAAAGTTAGTTCGAGTCGTGTAGGCGGTACTTTGGGACTTGGTTGCGACTAACAAGGACGGAAAAAAACGTAAACAAGAAAAAAAAAACCTCAAAAAAGAGGTGCAACACGAGGACTTCCCAGGAGGTCACCCATCCTAGTACTACTCTCGCCCAAGCACGCTTAACTGCGGAGTTCTGATGGGATCCGGTGCATTAGTGCTGGTATGATCGCACCTGCCAAGTATCGCACGATCAATGCATATATGGCTTCGGCAGCGTGTACAAGTTTTAACACTTGGGGAGACGCGTGCGAGGGCCCTGAGGTAGATGGGGTTTGGGTCCGAAAAAGCCGTCGTAAAAGTTAGTTCGAGTCGTGTAGGCGGTACTTTGGGACTTGGTTGCGACTAACAAGGACGGAAAAAAACGTAAACAAGAAAAAAAAAACCTCAAAAAAGAGGTGCAACACGAGGACTTCCCAGGAGGTCACCCATCCTATTACTACTCTCGCCCAAGCACGCTTAACTAAGGAGTTCTGATGGGATCCGGTGCATTAGTGCTGGTATGATCGCACCTGCCAAGTATCGCACGATCAATGAATATATGGCTTCGGCAGCGTGTACAAGTTTTAACACTTGGGGAGACGCGTGCGAGGGTCCTGAGGTAGATGGGGTTTGGGTCCGAAAAAGCCGTCGTAAAAGTTAGTTCGAGTCGTGTAGGCGGTACTTTGGGACTTGGTTGCGACTAACAAGGACGGAAAAAAACGTAAACAAGAAAAAAAAAACCTCAAAAAAGAGGTGCAACACGAGGACTTCCCAGGAGGTCACCCATCCTAGTACTACTCTCGCCCAAGCACGCTTAACTGCGGAGTTCTGATGGGATCCGGTGCATTAGTGCTGGTATGATCGCACCTGCCAAGTATCGCACGATCAATGCATATATGGCTTCGGCAGGGTGTACAAGTTTTAACACTTGGGGAGACGCGTGCGAGGGCCCTGAGGTAGATGGGGTTTGGGTCCGAAAAAGCCGTCGTAAAAGTTAGTTCGAGTCGTGTAGGCGGTACTTTGGGACTTGGTTGCGACTAACAAGGACGGAAAAAAACGTAAACAAGAAAAAAAAAACCTCAAAAAAGAGGTGCAACACGAGGACTTCCCAGGAGGTCACCCATCCTAGTACTACTCTCGCCCAAGCACGCTTAACTGCGGAGTTCTGATGGGATCCGGTGCATTAGTGCTGGTATGATCGCACCTGCCAAGTATCGCACGATCAATGCATATATGGCTTCGGCAGCGTGTACAAGTTTTAACACTTGGGGAGACGCGTGCGAGGGCCCTGAGGTAGATGGGGTTTGGGTCCGAAAAAGCCGTCGTAAAAGTTAGTTCGAGTCGTGTAGGCGGTACTTTGGGACTTGGTTGCGACCAACAAGGACGGAAAAAAACGTAAACAAGAAAAAAAAAACCTCAAAAAAGAGGTGCAACACGAGGACTTCCCAGGAGGTCACCCATCCTAGTACTACTCTCGCCCAAGCACGCTTAACTGCGGAGTTCTGATGGGATCCGGTGCATTAGTGCTGGTATGATCGAACCTGCCAAGTATCGCACGATCAATGCATATATGGCTTCGGCAGCGTTTACAAGTTTTAACACTTGGGGAGACGCGTGCGAGGGCCCTGAGGTAGATGGGGTTTGGGTCCGAAAAAGCCGTCGTAAAAGTTAGTTCGAGTCGTGTAGGCGGTACTTTGGGACTTGGTTGCGACTAACAAGGACGGAAAAAAACGTAAACAAGAAAAAAAAAACCTCAAAAAAGAGGTGCAACACGAGGACTTCCCAGGAGGTCACCCATCCTAGTACTACTCTCGCCCAAGCACGCTTAACTGCGGAGTTCTGATGGGATCCGGTGCATTAGTGCTGGTATGATCGCACCTGCCAAGTATCGCACGATCAATGCATATATGGCTTCGGCAGCGTGTACAAGTTTTAACACTTGGGGAGACGCGTGCGAGGGCCCTGAGGTAGATGGGGTTTGGGTCCGAAAAAGCCGTCGTAAAAGTTAGTTCGAGTCGTGTAGGCGGTACTTTGGGACTTGGTTGCGACTAACAAGGACGGAAAAAAACGTAAACAAGAAAAAAAAAACCTCAAAAAAGAGGTGCAACACGAGGACTTCCCAGGAGGTCACCCATCCTAGTACTACTCTCGCCCAAGCACGCTTAACTGCGGAGTTCTGATGGGATCCGGTGCATTAGTGCTGGTATGATCGCACCTGCCAAGTATCGCACGATCAATGCATATATGGCTTCGGCAGCGTGTACAAGTTTTAACACTTGGGGAGACGCGTGCGAGGGCCCTGAGGTAGATGGGGTTTGGGTCCGAAAAAGCCGTCGTAAAAGTTAGTTCGAGTCGTGTAGGCGGTACTTTGGGACTTGGTTGCGACTAACAAGGACGGAAAAAAACGTAAACAAGAAAAAAAAAACCTCAAAAAAGAGGTGCAACACGAGGACTTCCCAGGAGGTCACCCATCCTAGTACTACTCTCGCCCAAGCACGCTAAACTGCGGAGTTCTGATGGGATCCGGTGCATTAGTGCTGGTATGATCGCACCTGCCAAGTATCGCACGATCAATGCATATATGGCTTCGGCAGCGTGTACAAGTTTTAACACTTGGGGAGACGCGTGCGAGGGCCCTGAGGTAGATGGGGTTTGGGTCCGAAAAGCCGTCGTAAAAGTTAGTTCGAGTCGTGTAGGCGGTACTTTGGGACTTGGTTGCGACTAACAAGGACGGAAAAAAACGTAAACAAGAAAAAAAAAACCTCAAAAAAGAGGTGCAACACGAGGACTTCCCAGGAGGTCACCCATCCTAGTACTACTCTCGCCCAAGCACGCTTAATTGCGGAGTTCTGATGGGATCCGGTGCATTAGTGCTGGTATGATCGCACCTGCCAAGTATCGCACGATCAATGCATATATGGCTTCGGCAGGGTGTACAAGTTTTAACACTTGGGGAGACGCGTGCGAGGGCCCTGAGGTAGATGGGGTTTGGGTCCGAAAAAGCCGTCGTAAAAGTTAGTTCGAGTCGTGTAGGCGGTACTTTGGGACTTGGTTGCGACTAACAAGGACGGAAAAAAACGTAAACAAGAAAAAAAAAACCTCAAAAAAGAGGTGCAACACGAGGACTTCCCAGGAGGTCACCCATCCTAGTACTACTCTCGCCGAAGCACGCTTAACTGCGGAGTTCTGATGGGATCCGGTGCATTAGTGCTGGTATGATCGCACCTGCCAAGTATCGCACGATCAATGCATATATGGCTTCGGCAGGGTGTACAAGTTTTAACACTTGGGGAGACGCGTGCGAGGGCCCTGAGGTAGATGGGGTTTGGGTCCGAAATAGCCGTCGTAAAAGTTAGTTCGAGTCGTGTAGGCGGTACTTTGGGACTTGGTTGCGACTAACAAGGACGGAAAAAAACGTAAACAAGAAAAAAAAAACCTCAAAAAAGAGGTGCAACACGAGGACTTCCCAGGAGGTCACCCATCCTAGTACTACTCTCGCCCAAGCACGCTTAACTGCGGAGTTCTGATGGGATCCGGTGCATTAGTGCTGGTATGATCGCACCTGCCAAGTATCGCACGATCAATGCATATATGGCTTCGGCAGCGTGTACAAGTTTTAACACTTGGGGAGACGCGTGCGAGGGCCCTGAGGTAGATGGGGTTTGGGTCCGAAAAAGCCGTCGTAAAAGTTAGTTCGAGTCGTGTAGGCGGTACTTTGGGACTTGGTTGCGACTAACAAGGACGGAAAAAAACGTAAACAAGAAAAAAAAAACCTCAAAAAAGAGGTGCAACACGAGGACTTCCCAGGAGGTCACCCATCCTAGTACTACTCTCGCCCAAGCACGCTTAACTGCGGAGTTCTGATGGGATCCGGTGCATTAGTGCTGGTATGATCGCACCTGCCAAGTATCGCACGATCAATGCATATATGGCTTCGGCAGCGTGTACAAGTTTTAACACTTGGGGAGACGCGTGCGAGGGCCCTGAGGTAGATGGGGTTTGGGTCCGAAAAAGCCGTCGTAAAAGTTAGTTCGAGTCGTGTAGGCGGTACTTTGGGACTTGGTTGCGACTAACAAGGACGGAAAAAAACGTAAACAAGAAAAAAAAACCTCAAAAAAGAGGTGCAACACGAGGACTTCCCAGGAGGTCACCCATCCTAGTACTACTCTCGCCCAAGCACGCTTAACTGCGGAGTTCTGATGGGATCCGGTGCATTAGTGCTGGTATGATCGCACCTGCCAAGTATCGCACGATCAATGCATATATGGCTTCGGCAGCGTGTACAAGTTTTAACACTTGGGGAGACGCGTGCGAGGGCCCTGAGGTAGATGGGGTTTGGGTCCGAAAAAGCCGTCGTAAAAGTTAGTTCGAGTCGTGTAGGCGGTACTTTGGGACTTGGTTGCGACTAACAAGGACGGAAAAAAACGTAAACAAGAAAAAAAAACCTCAAAAAAGAGGTGCAACACGAGGACTTCCCAGGAGGTCACCCATCCTAGTACTACTCTCGCCCAAGCACGCTTAACTGCGGAGTTCTGATGGGATCCGGTGCATTAGTGCTGGTATGATCGCACCTGCCAAGTATCGCACGATCAATGCATATATGGCTTCGGCAGCGTGTACAAGTTTTAACACTTGGGGAGACGCGTGCGAGGGCCCTGAGGTAGATGGGGTTTGGGTCCGAAAAAGCCGTCGTAAAAGTTAGTTCGAGTCGTGTAGGCGGTACTTTGGGACTTGGTTGCGACTAACAAGGACGGAAAAAAACGTAAACAAGAAAAAAAAAACCTCAAAAAAGAGGTGCAACACGAGGACTTCCCAGGAGGTCACCCATCCTAGTACTACTCTCGCCCAAGCACGCTTAACTGCGGAGTTCTGATGGGATCCGGTGCATTAGTGCTGGTATGATCGCACCTGCCAAGTATCGCACGATCAATGCATATATGGCTTCGGCAGCGTGTACAAGTTTTAACACTTGGGGAGACGCGTGCGAGGGCCCTGAGGTAGATGGGGTTTGGGTCCGAAAAAGCCGTCGTAAAAGTTAGTTCGAGTCGTGTAGGCGGTACTTTGGGACTTGGTTGCGACTAACAAGGACGGAAAAAAACGTAAACAAGAAAAAAAAAACCTCAAAAAAGAGGTGCAACACGAGGACTTCCCAGGAGGTCACCCATCCTAGTACTACTCTCGCCCAAGCACGCTTAACTGCGGAGTTCTGATGGGATCCGGTGCATTAGTGCTGGTATGATCGCACCTGCCAAGTATCGCACGATCAATGCATATATGGCTTCGGCAGCGTGTACAAGTTTTAACACTTGGGGAGACGCGTGCGAGGGCCCTGAGGTAGATGGGGTTTGGGTCCGAAAAAGCCGTCGTAAAAGTTAGTTCGAGTCGTGTAGGCGGTACTTTGGGACTTGGTTGCGACTAACAAGGACGGAAAAAAACGTAAACAAGAAAAAAAAACCTCAAAAAAGAGGTGCAACACGAGGACTTCCCAGGAGGTCACCCATCCTAGTACTACTCTCGCCCAAGCACGCTTAACTGCGGAGTTCTGATGGGATCCGGTGCATTAGTGCTGGTATGATCGCACCTGCCAAGTATCGCACGATCAATGCATATATGGCTTCGGCAGCGTGTACAAGTTTTATCACTTGGGGAGACGCGTGCGAGGGCCCTGAGGTAGATGGGGTTTGGGTCCGAAAAAGCCGTCGTAAAAGTTAGTTCGAGTCGTGTAGGCGGTACTTTGGGACTTGGTTGCGACTAACAAGGACGGAAAAAAACGTAAACAAGAAAAAAAAAACCTCAAAAAAGAGGTGCAACACGAGGACTTCCCAGGAGGTCACCCATCCTAGTACTACTCTCGCCCAAGCACGCTTAACTGCGGAGTTCTGATGGGATCCGGTGCATTAGTGCTGGTATGATCGCACCTGCCAAGTATCGCACGATCAATGCATATATGGCTTCGGCAGCGTGTACAAGTTTTAACACTTGGGGAGACGCGTGCGAGGGCCCTGAGGTAGATGGGGTTTGGGTCCGAAAAAGCAGTCGTAAAAGTTAGTTCGAGTCGTGTAGGCGGTACTTTGGGACTTGGTTGCGACTAACAAGGACGGAAAAAAACGTAAACAAGAAAAAAAAACCTCAAAAAAGAGGTGCAACACGAGGACTTCCCAGGAGGTCACCCATCCTAGTACTACTCTCGCCCAAGCACGCTTAACTGCGGAGTTCTGATGGGATCCGGTGCATTAGTGCTGGTATGATCGCACCTGCCAAGTATCGCACGATCAATGCATATATGGCTTCGGCAGCGTGTACAAGTTTTAACACTTGGGGAGACGCGTGCGAGGGCCCTGAGGTAGATGGGGTTTGGGTCCGAAAAAGTCGTCGTAAAAGTTAGTTCGAGTCGTGTAGGCGGTACTTTGGGACTTGGTTGCGACTAACAAGGACGGAAAAAAACGTAAACAAGAAAAAAAAACCTCAAAAAAGAGGTGCAACACGAGGACTTCCCAGGAGGTCACCCATCCTAGTACTACTCTCGCCCAAGCACGCTTAACTGCGGAGTTCTGATGGGATCCGGTGCATTAGTGCTGGTATGATCGCACCTGCCAAGTATCGCACGATCAATGCATATATGGCTTCGGCAGCGTGTACAAGTTTTAACACTTGGGGAGACGCGTGCGAGGGCCCTGAGGTAGATGGGGTTTGGGTCCGAAAAAGCCGTCGTAAAAGTTAGTTCGAGTCGTGTAGGCGGTACTTTGGGACTTGGTTGCGACTAACAAGGACGGAAAAAAACGTAAACAAGAAAAAAAAAACCTCAAAAAAGAGGTGCAACACGAGGACTTCCCAGGAGGTCACCCATCCTAGTACTACTCTCGCCCAAGCACGCTTAACTGCGGAGTTCTGATGGGATCCGGTGCATTAGCGCTGGTATGATCGCACCTGCCAAGTATCGCACGATCAATGCATATATGGCTTCGGCAGCGTGTACAAGTTTTAACACTTGGGGAGACGCGTGCGAGGGCCCTGAGGTAGATGGGGTTTGGGTCCGAAAAAGCAGTCGTAAAAGTTAGTTCGAGTCGTGTAGGCGGTACTTTGGGACTTGGTTGCGACTAACAAGGACGGAAAAAAACGTAAACAAGAAAAAAAAAACCTCAAAAAAGAGGTGCAACACGAGGACTTCCCAGGAGGTCACCCATCCTAGTACTACTCTCGCCCAAGCACGCTTAACTGCGGAGTTCTGATGGGATCCGGTGCATTAGTGCTGGTATGATCGCACCTGCCAAGTATCGCACGATCAATGCATATATGGCTTCGGCAGCGTGTACAAGTTTTAACACTTGGGGAGACGCGTGCGAGGGCCCTGAGGTAGATGGGGTTTGGGTCCGAAAAAGCCGTCGTAAAAGTTAGTTCGAGTCGTGTAGGCGGTACTTTGGGACTTGGTTGCGACTAACAAGGACGGAAAAAAACGTAAACAAGAAAAAAAAACCTCAAAAAAGAGGTGCAACACGAGGACTTCCCAGGAGGTCACCCATCCTAGTACTACTCTCGCCCAAGCACGCTTAACTGCGGAGTGCTGATGGGATCCGGTGCATTAGTGCTGGTATGATCGCACCTGCCAAGTATCGCACGATCAATGCATATATGGCTTCGGCAGCGTGTACAAGTTTTAACACTTGGGGAGACGCGTGCGAGGGCCCTGAGGTAGATGGGGTTTGGGTCCGAAAAAGCCGTCGTAAAAGTTAGTTCGAGTCGTGTAGGCGGTACTTTGGGACTTGGTTGCGACTAACAAGGACGGAAAAAAACGTAAACAAGAAAAAAAAAACCTCAAAAAAGAGGTGCAACACGAGGACTTCCTAGGAGGTCACCCATCCTAGTACTACTCTCGCCCAAGCACGCTTAACTGCGGAGTTCTCATGGGATCCGGTGCATTAGTGCTGGTATGATCGCACCTGCCAAGTATCGCACGATCAATGCATATATGGCTTCGGCAGCGTGTACAAGTTTTGACACTTGGGGAGACGCGTGGGAGGGCCCTGAGGTAGATGGGGTTTGGGTCCGAAAAAGCCGTCGTAAAAGTTAGTTCGAGTCGTGTAGGCGGTACTTTGGGACTTGGTTGCGACTAACAAGGACGGAAAAAAACGTAAACAAGAAAAAAAAAACCTCAAAAAAGAGGTGCAACACGAGGACTTCCCAGGAGGTCACCCATCCTAGTACTACTCTCGCCCAAGCACGCTTAACTGCGGAGTTCTGATGGGATCCGGTGCATTAGTGCTGGTATGATCGCACCTGCCAAGTATCGCACGATCAATGCATATATGGCTTCGGCAGCGTGTACAAGTTTTAACACCTTGGGAGACGCGTGCGAGGGCCCTGAGGTAGGTGGGGTTTGGGTCCGAAAAAGCCGTCGTAAAAGTTAGTTCGAGTCGTGTAGGCGGTACTTTGGGACTTGGTTGCGACTAACAAGGACGGAAAAAAACGTAAACAAGAAAAAAAAAACCTCAATAAAGAGCTGCAACACGAGGACTTCCCAGGAGGTCACCCATCCTAGTACTACTCTCGCCCAAGCACGCTTAACTGCGGAGTTCTGATGGGATCCGGTGCATTAGTGCTGGTATGATCGCACCTGCCAAGTATCGCACGATCAATGCATATATGGCTTCGGCAGCGTGTACAAGTTTTAACACTTGGGGAGACGCGTGCGAGGGCCCTGAGGTAGATGGGGTTTGGGTCCGAAAAAGCCGTCGTAAAAGTTAGTTCGAGTCGTGTAGGCGGTACTTTGGGACTTGGTTGCGACTAACAAGGACGGAAAAAAACGTAAACAAGAAAAAAAAAACCTCAAAAAAGAGGTGCAACACGAGGACTTCCCAGGAGGTCACCCATCCTAGTACTACTCTCGCCCAAGCACGCTTAACTGCGGAGTTCTGATGGGATCCGGTGCATTAGTGCTGGTATGATCGCACCTGCCAAGTATCGCACGATCAATGCATATATGGCTTCGGCAGCGTGTACAAGTTTTAACACTTGGGGAGACGCGTGCGAGGGCCCTGAGGTAGATGGGGTTTGGGTCCGAAAAAGCCGTCGTAAAAGTTAGTTCGAGTCGTGTAGGCGGTACTTTGGGACTTGGTTGCGACTAACAAGGACGGAAAAAAACGTAAACAAGAAAAAAAAAACCTCAAAAAAGAGGTGCAACACGAGGACTTCCCAGGAGGTCACCCATCCTAGTACTACTCTCGCCCAAGCACGCTTAACTGCGGAGTTCTGATGGGATCCGGTGCATTAGTGCTGGTATGATCGCACCTGCCAAGTATCGCACGATCAATGCATATATGGCTTCGGCAGCGTGTACAAGTTTTAACACTTGGGGAGACGCGTGCGAGGGCCCTGAGGTAGATGGGGTTTGGGTCCGAAAAAGCCGTCGTAAAAGTTAGTTCGAGTCGTGTAGGCGGTACTTTGGGACTTGGTTGCGACTAACAAGGACGGAAAAAAACGTAAACAAGAAAAAAAAAACCTCAAAAAAGAGGTGCAACACGAGGACTTCCCAGGAGGTCACCCATCCTAGTACTACTCTCGCCCAAGCACGCTTAACTGCGGAGTTCTGATGGGATCCGGTGCATTAGTGCTGGTATGATCGCACCTGCCAAGTATCGCACGATCAATGCATATATGGCTTCGGCAGCGTGTACAAGTTTTAACACTTGGGGAGACGCGTGCGAGGGCCCTGAGGTAGATGGGGTTTGGGTCCGAAAAAGCCGTCGTAAAAGTTAGTTCGAGTCGTGTAGGCGGTACTTTGGGACTTGGTTGCGACTAACAAGGACGGAAAAAAACGTAAACAAGAAAAAAAAACCTCAAAAAAGAGGTGCAACACGAGGACTTCCCAGGAGGTCACCCATCCTAGTACTACTCTCGCCCAAGCACGCTTAACTGCGGAGTTCTGATGGGATCCGGTGCATTAGTGCTGGTATGATCGCACCTGCCAAGTATCGCACGATCAATGCATATATGGCTTCGGCAGCGTGTACAAGTTTTAACACTTGGGGAGACGCGTGCGAGGGCCCTGAGGTAGATGGGGTTTGGGTCCGAAAAAGCCGTCGTAAAAGTTAGTTCGAGTCGTGTAGGCGGTACTTTGGGACTTGGTTGCGACTAACAAGGACGGAAAAAAACGTAAACAAGAAAAAAAAAACCTCAAAAAAGAGGTGCAACACGAGGACTTCCCAGGAGGTCACCCATCCTAGTACTACTCTCGCCCAAGCACGCTTAACTGCGGAGTTCTGATGGGATCCGGTGCATTAGTGCTGGTATGATCGCACCTGCCAAGTATCGCACGATCAATGCATATATGGCTTCGGCAGCGTGTACAAGTTTTAACACTTGGGGAGACGCGTGCGAGGGCCCTGAGGTAGATGGGGTTTGGGTCCGAAAAAGCCGTCGTAAAAGTTAGTTCGAGTCGTGTAGGCGGTACTTTGGGACTTGGTTGCGACTAACAAGGACGGAAAAAAACGTAAACAAGAAAAAAAAAACCTCAAAAAAGAGGTGCAACACGAGGACTTCCCAGGAGGTCACCCATCCTAGTACTACTCTCGCCCAAGCACGCTTAACTGCGGAGTTCTGATGGGATCCGGTGCATTAGTGCTGGTATGATCGCACCTGCCAAGTATCGCACGATCAATGCATATATGGCTTCGGCAGCGTGTACAAGTTTTAACACTTGGGGAGACGCGTGCGAGGGCCCTGAGGTAGATGGGGTTTGGGTCCGAAAAAGCCGTCGTAAAAGTTAGTTCGAGTCGTGTAGGCGGTACTTTGGGACTTGGTTGCGACTAACAAGGACGGAAAAAAACGTAAACAAGAAAAAAAAAACCTCAAAAAAGAGGTGCAACACGAGGACTTCCCAGGAGGTCACCCATCCTAGTACTACTCTCGCCCAAGCACGCTTAACTGCGGAGTTCTGATGGGATCCGGTGCATTAGTGCTGGTATGATCGCACCTGCCAAGTATCGCACGATCAATGCATATATGGCTTCGGCAGCGTGTACAAGTTTTAACACCTTGGGAGACGCGTGCGAGGGCCCTGAGGTAGGTGGGGTTTGGGTCCGAAAAAGCCGTCGTAAAAGTTAGTTCGAGTCGTGTAGGCGGTACTTTGGGACTTGGTTGCGACTAACAAGGACGGAAAAAAACGTAAACAAGAAAAAAAAAACCTCAATAAAGAGCTGCAACACGAGGACTTCCCAGGAGGTCACCCATCCTAGTACTACTCTCGCCCAAGCACGCTTAACTGCGGAGTTCTGATGGGATCCGGTGCATTAGTGCTGGTATGATCGCACCTGCCAAGTATCGCACGATCAATGCATATATGGCTTCGGCAGCGTGTGCAAGTTTTAACACTTGGGGAGACGCGTGCGAGGGCCCTGAGGTAGATGGGGTTTGGGTCCGAAAAAGCCGTCGTAAAAGTTAGTTCGAGTCGTGTAGGCGGTACTTTGGGACTTGGTTGCGACTAACAAGGACGGAAAAAAACGTAAACAAGAAAAAAAAAACCTCAAAAAAGAGGTGCAACACGAGGACTTCCCAGGAGGTCACCCATCCTAGTACTACTCTCGCCCAAGCACGCTTAACTGCGGAGTTCTGATGGGATCCGGTGCATTAGTGCTGGTATGATCGCACCTGCCAAGTATCGCACGATCAATGCATATATGGCTTCGGCAGCGTGTACAAGTTTTAACACTTGGGGAGACGCGTGCGAGGGCCCTGAGGTAGATGGGGTTTGGGTCCGAAAAAGCCGTCGTAAAAGTTAGTTCGAGTCGTGTAGGCGGTACTTTGGGACTTGGTTGCGACTAACAAGGACGGAAAAAAACGTAAACAAGAAAAAAAAAACCTCAAAAAAGAGGTGCAACACGAGGACTTCCCAGGAGGTCACCCATCCTAGTACTACTCTCGCCCAAGCACGCTTAACTGCGGAGTTCTGATGGGATCCGGTGCATTAGTGCTGGTATGATCGCACCTGCCAAGTATCGCACGATCAATGCATATATGGCTTCGGCAGCGTGTACAAGTTTTAACACTTGGGGAGACGCGTGCGAGGGCCCTGAGGTAGATGGGGTTTGGGTCCGAAAAAGCCGTCGTAAAAGTTAGTTCGAGTCGTGTAGGCGGTACTTTGGGACTTGGTTGCGACTAACAAGGACGGAAAAAAACGTAAACAAGAAAAAAAAACCTCAAAAAAGAGGTGCAACACGAGGACTTCCCAGGAGGTCACCCATCCTAGTACTACTCTCGCCCAAGCACGCTTAACTGCGGAGTTCTGATGGGATCCGGTGCATTAGTGCTGGTATGATCGCACCTGCCAAGTATCGCACGATCAATGCATATATGGCTTCGGCAGCGTGTACAAGTTTTAACACTTGGGGAGACGCGTGCGAGGGCCCTGAGGTAGATGGGGTTTGGGTCCGAAAAAGCCGTCGTAAAAGTTAGTTCGAGTCGTGTAGGCGGTACTTTGGGACTTGGTTGCGACTAACAAGGACGGAAAAAAACGTAAACAAGAAAAAAAAAACCTCAAAAAAGAGGTGCAACACGAGGACTTCCCAGGAGGTCACCCATCCTAGTACTACTCTCGCCCAAGCACGCTTAACTGCGGAGTTCTGATGGGATCCGGTGCATTAGTGCTGGTATGATCGCACCTGCCAAGTATCGCACGATCAATGCATATATGGCTTCGGCAGCGTGTACAAGTTTTAACACTTGGGGAGACGCGTGCGAGGGCCCTGAGGTAGATGGGGTTTGGGTCCGAAAAAGCCGTCGTAAAAGTTAGTTCGAGTCGTGTAGGCGGTACTTTGGGACTTGGTTGCGACTAACAAGGACGGAAAAAAACGTAAACAAGAAAAAAAAAACCTCAAAAAAGAGGTGCAACACGAGGACTTCCCAGGAGGTCACCCATCCTAGTACTACTCTCGCCCAAGCACGCTTAACTGCGGAGTTCTGATGGGATCCGGTGCATTAGTGCTGGTATGATCGCACCTGCCAAGTATCGCACGATCAATGCATATATGGCTTCGGCAGCGTGTACAAGTTTTAACACTTGGGGAGACGCGTGCGAGGGCCCTGAGGTAGATGGGGTTTGGGTCCGAAAAAGCCGTCGTAAAAGTTAGTTCGAGTCGTGTAGGCGGTACTTTGGGACTTGGTTGCGACTAACAAGGACGGAAAAAAACGTAAACAAGAAAAAAAAACCTCAAAAAAGAGGTGCAACACGAGGACTTCCCAGGAGGTCACCCATCCTAGTACTACTCTCGCCCAAGCACGCTTAACTGCGGAGTTCTGATGGGATCCGGTGCATTAGTGCTGGTATGATCGCACCTGCCAAGTATCGCACGATCAATGCATATATGGCTTCGGCAGCGTGTACAAGTTTTAACACTTGGGGAGACGCGTGCGAGGGCCCTGAGGTAGATGGGGTTTGGGTCCGAAAAAGCCGTCGTAAAAGTTAGTTCGAGTCGTGTAGGCGGTACTTTGGGACTTGGTTGCGACTAACAAGGACGGAAAAAAACGTAAACAAGAAAAAAAAAACCTCAAAAAAGAGGTGCAACACGAGGACTTCCCAGGAGGTCACCCATCCTAGTACTACTCTCGCCCAAGCACGCTTAACTGCGGAGTTCTGATGGGATCCGGTGCATTAGTGCTGGTATGATCGCACCTGCCAAGTATCGCACGATCAATGCATATATGGCTTCGGCAGCGTGTACAAGTTTTAACACTTGGGGAGACGCGTGCGAGGGCCCTGAGGTAGATGGGGTTTGGGTCCGAAAAAGCCGTCGTAAAAGTTAGTTCGAGTCGTGTAGGCGGTACTTTGGGACTTGGTTGCGACTAACAAGGACGGAAAAAAACGTAAACAAGAAAAAAAAACCTCAAAAAAGAGGTGCAACACGAGGACTTCCCAGGAGGTCACCCATCCTAGTACTACTCTCGCCCAAGCACGCTTAACTGCGGAGTTCTGATGGGATCCGGTGCATTAGTGCTGGTATGATCGCACCTGCCAAGTATCGCACGATCAATGCATATATGGCTTCGGCAGCGTGTACAAGTTTTAACACTTGGGGAGACGCGTGCGAGGGCCCTGAGGTAGATGGGGTTTGGGTCCGAAAAAGCCGTCGTAAAAGTTAGTTCGAGTCGTGTAGGCGGTACTTTGGGACTTGGTTGCGACTAACAAGGACGGAAAAAAACGTAAACAAGAAAAAAAAACCTCAAAAAAGAGGTGCAACACGAGGACTTCCCAGGAGGTCACCCATCCTAGTACTACTCTCGCCCAAGCACGCTTAACTGCGGAGTTCTGATGGGATCCGGTGCATTAGTGCTGGTATGATCGCACCTGCCAAGTATCGCACGATCAATGCATATATGGCTTCGGCAGCGTGTACAAGTTTTAACACTTGGGGAGACGCGTGCGAGGGCCCTGAGGTAGATGGGGTTTGGGTCCGAAAAAGCCGTCGTAAAAGTTAGTTCGAGTCGTGTAGGCGGTACTTTGGGACTTGGTTGCGACTAACAAGGACGGAAAAAAACGTAAACAAGAAAAAAAAAACCTCAAAAAAGAGGTGCAACACGAGGACTTCCCAGGAGGTCACCCATCCTAGTACTACTCTCGCCCAAGCACGCTTAACTGCGGAGTTCTGATGGGATCCGGTGCATTAGTGCTGGTATGATCGCACCTGCCAAGTATCGCACGATCAATGCATATATGGCTTCGGCAGCGTGTACAAGTTTTAACACTTGGGGAGACGCGTGCGAGGGCCCTGAGGTAGATGGGGTTTGGGTCCGAAAAAGCCGTCGTAAAAGTTAGTTCGAGTCGTGTAGGCGGTACTTTGGGACTTGGTTGCGACTAACAAGGACGGAAAAAAACGTAAACAAGAAAAAAAAAACCTCAAAAAAGAGGTGCAACACGAGGACTTCCCAGGAGGTCACCCATCCTAGTACTACTCTCGCCCAAGCACGCTTAACTGCGGAGTTCTGATGGGATCCGGTGCATTAGTGCTGGTATGATCGCACCTGCCAAGTATCGCACGATCAATGCATATATGGCTTCGGCAGCGTGTACAAGTTTTAACACTTGGGGAGACGCGTGCGAGGGCCCTGAGGTAGATGGGGTTTGGGTCCGAAAAAGCCGTCGTAAAAGTTAGTTCGAGTCGTGTAGGCGGTACTTTGGGACTTGGTTGCGACTAACAAGGACGGAAAAAAACGTAAACAAGAAAAAAAAACCTCAAAAAAGAGGTGCAACACGAGGACTTCCCAGGAGGTCACCCATCCTAGTACTACTCTCGCCCAAGCACGCTTAACTGCGGAGTTCTGATGGGATCCGGTGCATTAGTGCTGGTATGATCGCACCTGCCAAGTATCGCACGATCAATGCATATATGGCTTCGGCAGCGTGTACAAGTTTTAACACTTGGGGAGACGCGTGCGAGGGCCCTGAGGTAGATGGGGTTTGGGTCCGAAAAAGCCGTCGTAAAAGTTAGTTCGAGTCGTGTAGGCGGTACTTTGGGACTTGGTTGCGACTAACAAGGACGGAAAAAAACGTAAACAAGAAAAAAAAAACCTCAAAAAAGAGGTGCAACACGAGGACTTCCCAGGAGGTCACCCATCCTAGTACTACTCTCGCCCAAGCACGCTTAACTGCGGAGTTCTGATGGGATCCGGTGCATTAGTGCTGGTATGATCGCACCTGCCAAGTATCGCACGATCAATGCATATATGGCTTCGGCAGCGTGTACAAGTTTTAACACTTGGGGAGACGCGTGCGAGGGCCCTGAGGTAGATGGGGTTTGGGTCCGAAAAAGCCGTCGTAAAAGTTAGTTCGAGTCGTGTAGGCGGTACTTTGGGACTTGGTTGCGACTAACAAGGACGGAAAAAAACGTAAACAAGAAAAAAAAAACCTCAAAAAAGAGGTGCAACACGAGGACTTCCCAGGAGGTCACCCATCCTAGTACTACTCTCGCCCAAGCACGCTTAACTGCGGAGTTCTGATGGGATCCGGTGCATTAGTGCTGGTATGATCGCACCTGCCAAGTATCGCACGATCAATGCATATATGGCTTCGGCAGCGTGTACAAGTTTTAACACTTGGGGAGACGCGTGCGAGGGCCCTGAGGTAGATGGGGTTTGGGTCCGAAAAAGCCGTCGTAAAAGTTAGTTCGAGTCGTGTAGGCGGTACTTTGGGACTTGGTTGCGACTAACAAGGACGGAAAAAAACGTAAACAAGAAAAAAAAAACCTCAAAAAAGAGGTGCAACACGAGGACTTCCCAGGAGGTCACCCATCCTAGTACTACTCTCGCCCAAGCACGCTTAACTGCGGAGTTCTGATGGGATCCGGTGCATTAGTGCTGGTATGATCGCACCTGCCAAGTATCGCACGATCAATGCATATATGGCTTCGGCAGCGTGTACAAGTTTTAACACTTGGGGAGACGCGTGCGAGGGCCCTGAGGTAGATGGGGTTTGGGTCCGAAAAAGCCGTCGTAAAAGTTAGTTCGAGTCGTGTAGGCGGTACTTTGGGACTTGGTTGCGACTAACAAGGACGGAAAAAAACGTAAACAAGAAAAAAAAAACCTCAAAAAAGAGGTGCAACACGAGGACTTCCCAGGAGGTCACCCATCCTAGTACTACTCTCGCCCAAGCACGCTTAACTGCGGAGTTCTGATGGGATCCGGTGCATTAGTGCTGGTATGATCGCACCTGCCAAGTATCGCACGATCAATGCATATATGGCTTCGGCAGCGTGTACAAGTTTTGACACTTGGGGAGACGCGTGCGAGGGCCCTGAGGTAGATGGGGTTTGGGTCCGAAAAAGCCGTCGTAAAAGTTAGTTCGAGTCGTGTAGGCGGTACTTTGGGACTTGGTTGCGACTAACAAGGACGGAAAAAAACGTAAACAAGAAAAAAAAAACCTCAAAAAAGAGGTGCAACACGAGGACTTCCCAGGAGGTCACCCATCCTAGTACTACTCTCGCCCAAGCACGCTTAACTGCGGAGTTCTGATGGGATCCGGTGCATTAGTGCTGGTATGATCGCACCTGCCAAGTATCGCACGATCAATGCATATATGGCTTCGGCAGCGTGTACAAGTTTTAACACTTGGGGAGACGCGTGCGAGGGCCCTGAGGTAGATGGGGTTTGGGTCCGAAAAAGCCGTCGTAAAAGTTAGTTCGAGTCGTGTAGGCGGTACTTTGGGACTTGGTTGCGACTAACAAGGACGGAAAAAAACGTAAACAAGAAAAAAAAAACCTCAAAAAAGAGGTGCAACACGAGGACTTCCCAGGAGGTCACCCATCCTAGTACTACTCTCGCCCAAGCACGCTTAACTGCGGAGTTCTGATGGGATCCGGTGCATTAGTGCTGGTATGATCGCACCTGCCAAGTATCGCACGATCAATGCATATATGGCTTCGGCAGCGTGTACAAGTTTTAACACTTGGGGAGACGCGTGCGAGGGCCCTGAGGTAGATGGGGTTTGGGTCCGAAAAAGCCGTCGTAAAAGTTAGTTCGAGTCGTGTAGGCGGTACTTTGGGACTTGGTTGCGACTAACAAGGACGGAAAAAAACGTAAACAAGAAAAAAAAAACCTCAAAAAAGAGGTGCAACACGAGGACTTCCCAGGAGGTCACCCATCCTAGTACTACTCTCGCCCAAGCACGCTTAACTGCGGAGTTCTGATGGGATCCGGTGCATTAGTGCTGGTATGATCGCACCTGCCAAGTATCGCACGATCAATGCATATATGGCTTCGGCAGCGTGTACAAGTTTTAACACTTGGGGAGACGCGTGCGAGGGCCCTGAGGTAGATGGGGTTTGGGTCCGAAAAAGCCGTCGTAAAAGTTAGTTCGAGTCGTGTAGGCGGTACTTTGGGACTTGGTTGCGACTAACAAGGACGGAAAAAAACGTAAACAAGAAAAAAAAAACCTCAAAAAAGAGGTGCAACACGAGGACTTCCCAGGAGGTCACCCATCCTAGTACTACTCTCGCCCAAGCACGCTTAACTGCGGAGTTCTGATGGGATCCGGTGCATTAGTGCTGGTATGATCGCACCTGCCAAGTATCGCACGATCAATGCATATATGGCTTCGGCAGCGTGTACAAGTTTTAACACTTGGGGAGACGCGTGCGAGGGCCCTGAGGTAGATGGGGTTTGGGTCCGAAAAAGCCGTCGTAAAAGTTAGTTCGAGTCGTGTAGGCGGTACTTTGGGACTTGGTTGCGACTAACAAGGACGGAAAAAAACGTAAACAAGAAAAAAAAAACCTCAAAAAAGAGGTGCAACACGAGGACTTCCCAGGAGGTCACCCATCCTAGTACTACTCTCGCCCAAGCACGCTTAACTGCGGAGTTCTGATGGGATCCGGTGCATTAGTGCTGGTATGATCGCACCTGCCAAGTATCGCACGATCAATGCATATATGGCTTCGGCAGCGTGTACAAGTTTTAACACTTGGGGAGACGCGTGCGAGGGCCCTGAGGTAGATGGGGTTTGGGTCCGAAAAAGCCGTCGTAAAAGTTAGTTCGAGTCGTGTAGGCGGTACTTTGGGACTTGGTTGCGACTAACAAGGACGGAAAAAAACGTAAACAAGAAAAAAAAACCTCAAAAAAGAGGTGCAACACGAGGACTTCCCAGGAGGTCACCCATCCTAGTACTACTCTCGCCCAAGCACGCTTAACTGCGGAGTTCTGATGGGATCCGGTGCATTAGTGCTGGTATGATCGCACCTGCCAAGTATCGCACGATCAATGCATATATGGCTTCGGCAGCGTGTACAAGTTTTAACACTTGGGGAGACGCGTGCGAGGGCCCTGAGGTAGATGGGGTTTGGGTCCGAAAAAGCCGTCGTAAAAGTTAGTTCGAGTCGTGTAGGCGGTACTTTGGGACTTGGTTGCGACTAACAAGGACGGAAAAAAACGTAAACAAGAAAAAAAAAACCTCAAAAAAGAGGTGCAACACGAGGACTTCCCAGGAGGTCACCCATCCTAGTACTACTCTCGCCCAAGCACGCTTAACTGCGGAGTTCTGATGGGATCCGGTGCATTAGTGCTGGTATGATCGCACCTGCCAAGTATCGCACGATCAATGCATATATGGCTTCGGCAGCGTGTACAAGTTTTAACACTTGGGGAGACGCGTGCGAGGGCCCTGAGGTAGATGGGGTTTGGGTCCGAAAAAGCCGTCGTAAAAGTTAGTTCGAGTCGTGTAGGCGGTACTTTGGGACTTGGTTGCGACTAACAAGGACGGAAAAAAACGTAAACAAGAAAAAAAAAACCTCAAAAAAGAGGTGCAACACGAGGACTTCCCAGGAGGTCACCCATCCTAGTACTACTCTCGCCCAAGCACGCTTAACTGCGGAGTTCTGATGGGATCCGGTGCATTAGTGCTGGTATGATCGCACCTGCCAAGTATCGCACGATCAATGCATATATGGCTTCGGCAGCGTGTACAAGTTTTAACACTTGGGGAGACGCGTGCGAGGGCCCTGAGGTAGATGGGGTTTGGGTCCGAAAAAGCCGTCGTAAAAGTTAGTTCGAGTCGTGTAGGCGGTACTTTGGGACTTGGTTGCGACTAACAAGGACGGAAAAAAACGTAAACAAGAAAAAAAAAACCTCAAAAAAGAGGTGCAACACGAGGACTTCCCAGGAGGTCACCCATCCTAGTACTACTCTCGCCCAAGCACGCTTAACTGCGGAGTTCTGATGGGATCCGGTGCATTAGTGCTGGTATGATCGCACCTGCCAAGTATCGCACGATCAATGCATATATGGCTTCGGCAGCGTGTACAAGTTTTAACACTTGGGGAGACGCGTGCGAGGGCCCTGAGGTAGATGGGGTTTGGGTCCGAAAAAGCCGTCGTAAAAGTTAGTTCGAGTCGTGTAGGCGGTACTTTGGGACTTGGTTGCGACTAACAAGGACGGAAAAAAACGTAAACAAGAAAAAAAAAACCTCAAAAAAGAGGTGCAACACGAGGACTTCCCAGGAGGTCACCCATCCTAGTACTACTCTCGCCCAAGCACGCTTAACTGCGGAGTTCTGATGGGATCCGGTGCATTAGTGCTGGTATGATCGCACCTGCCAAGTATCGCACGATCAATGCATATATGGCTTCGGCAGCGTGTACAAGTTTTAACACTTGGGGAGACGCGTGCGAGGGCCCTGAGGTAGATGGGGTTTGGGTCCGAAAAAGCCGTCGTAAAAGTTAGTTCGAGTCGTGTAGGCGGTACTTTGGGACTTGGTTGCGACTAACAAGGACGGAAAAAAACGTAAACAAGAAAAAAAAAACCTCAAAAAAGAGGTGCAACACGAGGACTTCCCAGGAGGTCACCCATCCTAGTACTACTCTCGCCCAAGCACGCTTAACTGCGGAGTTCTGATGGGATCCGGTGCATTAGTGCTGGTATGATCGCACCTGCCAAGTATCGCACGATCAATGCATATATGGCTTCGGCAGCGTGTACAAGTTTTAACACTTGGGGAGACGCGTGCGAGGGCCCTGAGGTAGATGGGGTTTGGGTCCGAAAAAGCCGTCGTAAAAGTTAGTTCGAGTCGTGTAGGCGGTACTTTGGGACTTGGTTGCGACTAACAAGGACGGAAAAAAACGTAAACAAGAAAAAAAAAACCTCAAAAAAGAGGTGCAACACGAGGACTTCCCAGGAGGTCACCCATCCTAGTACTACTCTCGCCCAAGCACGCTTAACTGCGGAGTTCTGATGGGATCCGGTGCATTAGTGCTGGTATGATCGCACCTGCCAAGTATCGCACGATCAATGCATATATGGCTTCGGCAGCGTGTACAAGTTTTAACACTTGGGGAGACGCGTGCGAGGGCCCTGAGGTAGATGGGGTTTGGGTCCGAAAAAGCCGTCGTAAAAGTTAGTTCGAGTCGTGTAGGCGGTACTTTGGGACTTGGTTGCGACTAACAAGGACGGAAAAAAACGTAAACAAGAAAAAAAAAACCTCAAAAAAGAGGTGCAACACGAGGACTTCCCAGGAGGTCACCCATCCTAGTACTACTCTCGCCCAAGCACGCTTAACTGCGGAGTTCTGATGGGATCCGGTGCATTAGTGCTGGTATGATCGCACCTGCCAAGTATCGCACGATCAATGCATATATGGCTTCGGCAGCGTGTACAAGTTTTAACACTTGGGGAGACGCGTGCGAGGGCCCTGAGGTAGATGGGGTTTGGGTCCGAAAAAGCCGTCGTAAAAGTTAGTTCGAGTCGTGTAGGCGGTACTTTGGGACTTGGTTGCGACTAACAAGGACGGAAAAAAACGTAAACAAGAAAAAAAAACCTCAAAAAAGAGGTGCAACACGAGGACTTCCCAGGAGGTCACCCATCCTAGTACTACTCTCGCCCAAGCACGCTTAACTGCGGAGTTCTGATGGGATCCGGTGCATTAGTGCTGGTATGATCGCACCTGCCAAGTATCGCACGATCAATGCATATATGGCTTCGGCAGCGTGTACAAGTTTTAACACTTGGGGAGACGCGTGCGAGGGCCCTGAGGTAGATGGGGTTTGGGTCCGAAAAAGCCGTCGTAAAAGTTAGTTCGAGTCGTGTAGGCGGTACTTTGGGACTTGGTTGCGACTAACAAGGACGGAAAAAAACGTAAACAAGAAAAAAAAAACCTCAAAAAAGAGGTGCAACACGAGGACTTCCCAGGAGGTCACCCATCCTAGTACTACTCTCGCCCAAGCACGCTTAACTGCGGAGTTCTGATGGGATCCGGTGCATTAGTGCTGGTATGATCGCACCTGCCAAGTATCGCACGATCAATGCATATATGGCTTCGGCAGCGTGTACAAGTTTTAACACTTGGGGAGACGCGTGCGAGGGCCCTGAGGTAGATGGGGTTTGGGTCCGAAAAAGCCGTCGTAAAAGTTAGTTCGAGTCGTGTAGGCGGTACTTTGGGACTTGGTTGCGACTAACAAGGACGGAAAAAAACGTAAACAAGAAAAAAAAAACCTCAAAAAAGAGGTGCAACACGAGGACTTCCCAGGAGGTCACCCATCCTAGTACTACTCTCGCCCAAGCACGCTTAACTGCGGAGTTCTGATGGGATCCGGTGCATTAGTGCTGGTATGATCGCACCTGCCAAGTATCGCACGATCAATGCATATATGGCTTCGGCAGCGTGTACAAGTTTTAACACTTGGGGAGACGCGTGCGAGGGCCCTGAGGTAGATGGGGTTTGGGTCCGAAAAAGCCGTCGTAAAAGTTAGTTCGAGTCGTGTAGGCGGTACTTTGGGACTTGGTTGCGACTAACAAGGACGGAAAAAAACGTAAACAAGAAAAAAAAACCTCAAAAAAGAGGTGCAACACGAGGACTTCCCAGGAGGTCACCCATCCTAGTACTACTCTCGCCCAAGCACGCTTAACTGCGGAGTTCTGATGGGATCCGGTGCATTAGTGCTGGTATGATCGCACCTGCCAAGTATCGCACGATCAATGCATATATGGCTTCGGCAGCGTGTACAAGTTTTAACACTTGGGGAGACGCGTGCGAGGGCCCTGAGGTAGATGGGGTTTGGGTCCGAAAAAGCCGTCGTAAAAGTTAGTTCGAGTCGTGTAGGCGGTACTTTGGGACTTGGTTGCGACTAACAAGGACGGAAAAAAACGTAAACAAGAAAAAAAAAACCTCAAAAAAGAGGTGCAACACGAGGACTTCCCAGGAGGTCACCCATCCTAGTACTACTCTCGCCCAAGCACGCTTAACTGCGGAGTTCTGATGGGATCCGGTGCATTAGCGCTGGTATGATCGCACCTGCCAAGTATCGCACGATCAATGCATATATGGCTTCGGCAGCGTGTACAAGTTTTAACACTTGGGGAGACGCGTGCGAGGGCCCTGAGGTAGATGGGGTTTGGGTCCGAAAAAGCAGTCGTAAAAGTTAGTTCGAGTCGTGTAGGCGGTACTTTGGGACTTGGTTGCGACTAACAAGGACGGAAAAAAACGTAAACAAGAAAAAAAAACCTCAAAAAAGAGGTGCAACACGAGGACTTCCCAGGAGGTCACCCATCCTAGTACTACTCTCGCCCAAGCACGCTTAACTGCGGAGTTCTGATGGGATCCGGTGCATTAGTGCTGGTATGATCGCACCTGCCAAGTATCGCACGATCAATGCATATATGGCTTCGGCAGCGTGTACAAGTTTTAACACTTGGGGAGACGCGTGCGAGGGCCCTGAGGTAGATGGGGTTTGGGTCCGAAAAAGTCGTCGTAAAAGTTAGTTCGAGTCGTGTAGGCGGTACTTTGGGACTTGGTTGCGACTAACAAGGACGGAAAAAAACGTAAACAAGAAAAAAAAACCTCAAAAAAGAGGTGCAACACGAGGACTTCCCAGGAGGTCACCCATCCTAGTACTACTCTCGCCCAAGCACGCTTAACTGCGGAGTTCTGATGGGATCCGGTGCATTAGTGCTGGTATGATCGCACCTGCCAAGTATCGCACGATCAATGCATATATGGCTTCGGCAGCGTGTACAAGTTTTAACACTTGGGGAGACGCGTGCGAGGGCCCTGAGGTAGATGGGGTTTGGGTCCGAAAAAGCCGTCGTAAAAGTTAGTTCGAGTCGTGTAGGCGGTACTTTGGGACTTGGTTGCGACTAACAAGGACGGAAAAAAACGTAAACAAGAAAAAAAAAACCTCAAAAAAGAGGTGCAACACGAGGACTTCCCAGGAGGTCACCCATCCTAGTACTACTCTCGCCCAAGCACGCTTAACTGCGGAGTTCTGATGGGATCCGGTGCATTAGCGCTGGTATGATCGCACCTGCCAAGTATCGCACGATCAATGCATATATGGCTTCGGCAGCGTGTACAAGTTTTAACACTTGGGGAGACGCGTGCGAGGGCCCTGAGGTAGATGGGGTTTGGGTCCGAAAAAGCAGTCGTAAAAGTTAGTTCGAGTCGTGTAGGCGGTACTTTGGGACTTGGTTGCGACTAACAAGGACGGAAAAAAACGTAAACAAGAAAAAAAAAACCTCAAAAAAGAGGTGCAACACGAGGACTTCCCAGGAGGTCACCCATCCTAGTACTACTCTCGCCCAAGCACGCTTAACTGCGGAGTTCTGATGGGATCCGGTGCATTAGTGCTGGTATGATCGCACCTGCCAAGTATCGCACGATCAATGCATATATGGCTTCGGCAGCGTGTACAAGTTTTAACACTTGGGGAGACGCGTGCGAGGGCCCTGAGGTAGATGGGGTTTGGGTCCGAAAAAGTCGTCGTAAAAGTTAGTTCGAGTCGTGTAGGCGGTACTTTGGGACTTGGTTGCGACTAACAAGGACGGAAAAAAACGTAAACAAGAAAAAAAAACCTCAAAAAAGAGGTGCAACACGAGGACTTCCCAGGAGGTCACCCATCCTAGTACTACTCTCGCCCAAGCACGCTTAACTGCGGAGTGCTGATGGGATCCGGTGCATTAGTGCTGGTATGATCGCACCTGCCAAGTATCGCACGATCAATGCATATATGGCTTCGGCAGCGTGTACAAGTTTTAACACTTGGGGAGACGCGTGCGAGGGCCCTGAGGTAGATGGGGTTTGGGTCCGAAAAAGCCGTCGTAAAAGTTAGTTCGAGTCGTGTAGGCGGTACTTTGGGACTTGGTTGCGACTAACAAGGACGGAAAAAAACGTAAACAAGAAAAAAAAAACCTCAAAAAAGAGGTGCAACACGAGGACTTCCTAGGAGGTCACCCATCCTAGTACTACTCTCGCCCAAGCACGCTTAACTGCGGAGTTCTCATGGGATCCGGTGCATTAGTGCTGGTATGATCGCACCTGCCAAGTATCGCACGATCAATGCATATATGGCTTCGGCAGCGTGTACAAGTTTTGACACTTGGGGAGACGCGTGGGAGGGCCCTGAGGTAGATGGGGTTTGGGTCCGAAAAAGCCGTCGTAAAAGTTAGTTCGAGTCGTGTAGGCGGTACTTTGGGACTTGGTTGCGACTAACAAGGACGGAAAAAAACGTAAACAAGAAAAAAAAAACCTCAAAAAAGAGGTGCAACACGAGGACTTCCCAGGAGGTCACCCATCCTAGTACTACTCTCGCCCAAGCACGCTTAACTGCGGAGTTCTGATGGGATCCGGTGCATTAGTGCTGGTATGATCGCACCTGCCAAGTATCGCACGATCAATGCATATATGGCTTCGGCAGCGTGTACAAGTTTTAACACCTTGGGAGACGCGTGCGAGGGCCCTGAGGTAGGTGGGGTTTGGGTCCGAAAAAGCCGTCGTAAAAGTTAGTTCGAGTCGTGTAGGCGGTACTTTGGGACTTGGTTGCGACTAACAAGGACGGAAAAAAACGTAAACAAGAAAAAAAAAACCTCAATAAAGAGCTGCAACACGAGGACTTCCCAGGAGGTCACCCATCCTAGTACTACTCTCGCCCAAGCACGCTTAACTGCGGAGTTCTGATGGGATCCGGTGCATTAGTGCTGGTATGATCGCACCTGCCAAGTATCGCACGATCAATGCATATATGGCTTCGGCAGCGTGTACAAGTTTTAACACTTGGGGAGACGCGTGCGAGGGCCCTGAGGTAGATGGGGTTTGGGTCCGAAAAAGCCGTCGTAAAAGTTAGTTCGAGTCGTGTAGGCGGTACTTTGGGACTTGGTTGCGACTAACAAGGACGGAAAAAAACGTAAACAAGAAAAAAAAAACCTCAAAAAAGAGGTGCAACACGAGGACTTCCCAGGAGGTCACCCATCCTAGTACTACTCTCGCCCAAGCACGCTTAACTGCGGAGTTCTGATGGGATCCGGTGCATTAGTGCTGGTATGATCGCACCTGCCAAGTATCGCACGATCAATGCATATATGGCTTCGGCAGCGTGTACAAGTTTTAACACTTGGGGAGACGCGTGCGAGGGCCCTGAGGTAGATGGGGTTTGGGTCCGAAAAAGCCGTCGTAAAAGTTAGTTCGAGTCGTGTAGGCGGTACTTTGGGACTTGGTTGCGACTAACAAGGACGGAAAAAAACGTAAACAAGAAAAAAAAAACCTCAAAAAAGAGGTGCAACACGAGGACTTCCCAGGAGGTCACCCATCCTAGTACTACTCTCGCCCAAGCACGCTTAACTGCGGAGTTCTGATGGGATCCGGTGCATTAGTGCTGGTATGATCGCACCTGCCAAGTATCGCACGATCAATGCATATATGGCTTCGGCAGCGTGTACAAGTTTTGACACTTGGGGAGACGCGTGCGAGGGCCCTGAGGTAGATGGGGTTTGGGTCCGAAAAAGCCGTCGTAAAAGTTAGTTCGAGTCGTGTAGGCGGTACTTTGGGACTTGGTTGCGACTAACAAGGACGGAAAAAAACGTAAACAAGAAAAAAAAAACCTCAAAAAAGAGGTGCAACACGAGGACTTCCCAGGAGGTCACCCATCCTAGTACTACTCTCGCCCAAGCACGCTTAACTGCGGAGTTCTGATGGGATCCGGTGCATTAGTGCTGGTATGATCGCACCTGCCAAGTATCGCACGATCAATGCATATATGGCTTCGGCAGCGTGTACAAGTTTTAACACTTGGGGAGACGCGTGCGAGGGCCCTGAGGTAGATGGGGTTTGGGTCCGAAAAAGCCGTCGTAAAAGTTAGTTCGAGTCGTGTAGGCGGTACTTTGGGACTTGGTTGCGACTAACAAGGACGGAAAAAAACGTAAACAAGAAAAAAAAAACCTCAAAAAAGAGGTGCAACACGAGGACTTCCCAGGAGGTCACCCATCCTAGTACTACTCTCGCCCAAGCACGCTTAACTGCGGAGTTCTGATGGGATCCGGTGCATTAGTGCTGGTATGATCGCACCTGCCAAGTATCGCACGATCAATGCATATATGGCTTCGGCAGCGTGTACAAGTTTTAACACTTGGGGAGACGCGTGCGAGGGCCCTGAGGTAGATGGGGTTTGGGTCCGAAAAAGCCGTCGTAAAAGTTAGTTCGAGTCGTGTAGGCGGTACTTTGGGACTTGGTTGCGACTAACAAGGACGGAAAAAAACGTAAACAAGAAAAAAAAACCTCAAAAAAGAGGTGCAACACGAGGACTTCCCAGGAGGTCACCCATCCTAGTACTACTCTCGCCCAAGCACGCTTAACTGCGGAGTTCTGATGGGATCCGGTGCATTAGTGCTGGTATGATCGCACCTGCCAAGTATCGCACGATCAATGCATATATGGCTTCGGCAGCGTGTACAAGTTTTAACACTTGGGGAGACGCGTGCGAGGGCCCTGAGGTAGATGGGGTTTGGGTCCGAAAAAGCCGTCGTAAAAGTTAGTTCGAGTCGTGTAGGCGGTACTTTGGGACTTGGTTGCGACTAACAAGGACGGAAAAAAACGTAAACAAGAAAAAAAAAACCTCAAAAAAGAGGTGCAACACGAGGACTTCCCAGGAGGTCACCCATCCTAGTACTACTCTCGCCCAAGCACGCTTAACTGCGGAGTTCTGATGGGATCCGGTGCATTAGTGCTGGTATGATCGCACCTGCCAAGTATCGCACGATCAATGCATATATGGCTTCGGCAGCGTGTACAAGTTTTAACACTTGGGGAGACGCGTGCGAGGGCCCTGAGGTAGATGGGGTTTGGGTCCGAAAAAGCCGTCGTAAAAGTTAGTTCGAGTCGTGTAGGCGGTACTTTGGGACTTGGTTGCGACTAACAAGGACGGAAAAAAACGTAAACAAGAAAAAAAAAACCTCAAAAAAGAGGTGCAACACGAGGACTTCCCAGGAGGTCACCCATCCTAGTACTACTCTCGCCCAAGCACGCTTAACTGCGGAGTTCTGATGGGATCCGGTGCATTAGTGCTGGTATGATCGCACCTGCCAAGTATCGCACGATCAATGCATATATGGCTTCGGCAGCGTGTACAAGTTTTAACACCTTGGGAGACGCGTGCGAGGGCCCTGAGGTAGGTGGGGTTTGGGTCCGAAAAAGCCGTCGTAAAAGTTAGTTCGAGTCGTGTAGGCGGTACTTTGGGACTTGGTTGCGACTAACAAGGACGGAAAAAAACGTAAACAAGAAAAAAAAAACCTCAAAAAAGAGGTGCAACACGAGGACTTCCCAGGAGGTCACCCATCCTAGTACTACTCTCGCCCAAGCACGCTTAACTGCGGAGTTCTGATGGGATCCGGTGCATTAGTGCTGGTATGATCGCACCTGCCAAGTATCGCACGATCAATGCATATATGGCTTCGGCAGCGTGTACAAGTTTTAACACTTGGGGAGACGCGTGCGAGGGCCCTGAGGTAGATGGGGTTTGGGTCCGAAAAAGCCGTCGTAAAAGTTAGTTCGAGTCGTGTAGGCGGTACTTTGGGACTTGGTTGCGACTAACAAGGACGGAAAAAAACGTAAACAAGAAAAAAAAAACCTCAAAAAAGAGGTGCAACACGAGGACTTCCCAGGAGGTCACCCATCCTAGTACTACTCTCGCCCAAGCACGCTTAACTGCGGAGTTCTGATGGGATCCGGTGCATTAGTGCTGGTATGATCGCACCTGCCAAGTATCGCACGATCAATGCATATATGGCTTCGGCAGCGTGTACAAGTTTTAACACTTGGGGAGACGCGTGCGAGGGCCCTGAGGTAGATGGGGTTTGGGTCCGAAAAAGCCGTCGTAAAAGTTAGTTCGAGTCGTGTAGGCGGTACTTTGGGACTTGGTTGCGACTAACAAGGACGGAAAAAAACGTAAACAAGAAAAAAAAAACCTCAAAAAAGAGGTGCAACACGAGGACTTCCCAGGAGGTCACCCATCCTAGTACTACTCTCGCCCAAGCACGCTTAACTGCGGAGTTCTGATGGGATCCGGTGCATTAGTGCTGGTATGATCGCACCTGCCAAGTATCGCACGATCAATGCATATATGGCTTCGGCAGCGTGTACAAGTTTTAACACTTGGGGAGACGCGTGCGAGGGCCCTGAGGTAGATGGGGTTTGGGTCCGAAAAAGCCGTCGTAAAAGTTAGTTCGAGTCGTGTAGGCGGTACTTTGGGACTTGGTTGCGACTAACAAGGACGGAAAAAAACGTAAACAAGAAAAAAAAAACCTCAAAAAAGAGGTGCAACACGAGGACTTCCCAGGAGGTCACCCATCCTAGTACTACTCTCGCCCAAGCACGCTTAACTGCGGAGTTCTGATGGGATCCGGTGCATTAGTGCTGGTATGATCGCACCTACCAAGTATCGCACGATCAATGCATATATGGCTTCGGCAGCGTGTACAAGTTTTATCACTTGGGGAGACGCGTGCGAGGGCCCTGAGGTAGATGGGGTTTGGGTCCGAAAAAGCCGTCGTAAAAGTTAGTTCGAGTCGTGTAGGCGGTACTTTGGGACTTGGTTGCGACTAACAAGGACGGAAAAAAACGTAAACAAGAAAAAAAAAACCTCAAAAAAGAGGTGCAACACGAGGACTTCCCAGGAGGTCACCCATCCTAGTACTACTCTCGCCCAAGCACGCTTAACTGCGGAGTTCTGATGGGATCCGGTGCATTAGCGCTGGTATGATCGCACCTGCCAAGTATCGCACGATCAATGCATATATGGCTTCGGCAGCGTGTACAAGTTTTAACACTTGGGGAGACGCGTGCGAGAGCCCTGAGGTAGATGGGGTTTGGGTCCGAAAAAGCCGTCGTAAAAGTTAGTTCGAGTCGTGTAGGCGGTACTTTGGGACTTGGTTGCGACTAACAAGGACGGAAAAAAACGTAAACAAGAAAAAAAAAACCTCAAAAAAGAGGTGCAACACGAGGACTTCCCAGGAGGTCACCCATCCTAGTACTACTCTCGCCCAAGCACGCTTAACTGCGGAGTTCTGATGGGATCCGGTGCATTAGTGCTGGTATGATCGCACTTGCCAAGTATCGCACGATCAATGCATATATGGCTTCGGCAGCGTGTACAAGTTTTAACACTTGGGGAGACGCGTGCGAGGGCCCTGAGGTAGATGGGGTTTGGGTCCGAAAAAGCCGTCGTAAAAGTTAGTTCGAGTCGTGTAGGCGGTACTTTGGGACTTGGTTGCGACTAACAAGGACGGAAAAAAACGTAAACAAGAAAAAAAAAACCTCAAAAAAGAGGTGCAACACGAGGACTTCCCAGGAGGTCACCCATCCTAGTACTACTCTCGCCCAAGCACGCTTAACTGCGGAGTTCTGATGGGATCCGGTGCATTAGTGCTGGTATGATCGCACCTGCCAAGTATCGCACGATCAATGCATATATGGCTTCGGCAGCGTGTACAAGTTTTATCACTTGGGGAGACGCGTGCGAGGGCCCTGAGGTAGATGGGGTTTGGGTCCGAAAAAGCCGTCGTAAAAGTTAGTTCGAGTCGTGTAGGCGGTACTTTGGGACTTGGTTGCGACTAACAAGGACGGAAAAAAACGTAAACAAGAAAAAAAAAACCTCAAAAAAGAGGTGCAACACGAGGACTTCCCAGGAGGTCACCCATCCTAGTACTACTCTCGCCCAAGCACGCTTAGCTGCGGAGTTCTGATGGGATCCGGTGCATTAGCGCTGGTATGATCGCACCTGCCAAGTATCGCACGATCAATGCATATATGGCTTCGGCAGCGTGTACAAGTTTTAACACTTGGGGAGACGCGTGCGAGGGCCCTGAGGTAGATGGGGTTTGGGTCCGAAAAAGCCGTCGTAAAAGTTAGTTCGAGTCGTGTAGGCGGTACTTTGGGACTTGGTTGCGACTAACAAGGACGGAAAAAAACGTAAACAAGAAAAAAAAAACCTCAAAAAAGAGGTGCAACACGAGGACTTCCCAGGAGGTCACCCATCCTAGTACTACTCTCGCCCAAGCACGCTTAACTGCGGAGTTCTGATGGGATCCGGTGCATTAGTGCTGGTATGATCGCACTTGCCAAGTATCGCACGATCAATGCATATATGGCTTCGGCAGCGTGTACAAGTTTTAACACTTGGGGAGACGCGTGCGAGGGCCCTGAGGTAGATGGGGTTTGGGTCCGAAAAAGCCGTCGTAAAAGTTAGTTCGAGTCGTGTAGGCGGTACTTTGGGACTTGGTTGCGACTAACAAGGACGGAAAAAAACGTAAACAAGAAAAAAAAAACCTCAAAAAAGAGGTGCAACACGAGGACTTCCCAGGAGGTCACCCATCCTAGTACTACTCTCGCCCAAGCACGCTTAACTGCGGAGTTCTGATGGGATCCGGTGCATTAGTGCTGGTATGATCGCACCTGCCAAGTATCGCACGATCAATGCATATATGGCTTCGGCAGCGTGTACAAGTTTTATTACTTGGGGAGACGCGTGCGAGGGCCCTGAGGTAGATGGGGTTTGGGTCCGAAAAAGCCGTCGTAAAAGTTAGTTCGAGTCGTGTAGGCGGTACTTTGGGACTTGGTTGCGACTAACAAGGACGGAAAAAAACGTAAACAAGAAAAAAAAAACCTCAAAAAAGAGGTGCAACACGAGGACTTCCCAGGAGGTCACCCATCCTAGTACTACTCTCGCCCAAGCACGCTTAGCTGCGGAGTTCTGATGGGATCCGGTGCATTAGCGCTGGTATGATCGCACCTGCCAAGTATCGCACGATCAATGCATATATGGCTTCGGCAGCGTGTACAAGTTTTAACACTTGGGGAGACGCGTGCGAGGGCCCTGAGGTAGATGGGGTTTGGGTCCGAAAAAGCCGTCGTAAAAGTTAGTTCGAGTCGTGTAGGCGGTACTTTGGGACTTGGTTGCGACTAACAAGGACGGAAAAAAACGTAAACAAGAAAAAAAAAACCTCAAAAAAGAGGTGCAACACGACGACTTCCCAGGAGGTCACCCATCCTAGTACTACTCTCGCCCAAGCACGCTTAACTGCGGAGTTCTGATGGGATCCGGTGCATTAGTGCTGGTATGATCGCACCTGCCAAGTATCGCACGATCAATGCATATATGGCTTCGGCAGCGTGTACAAGTTTTAACACTTGGGGAGACGCGTGCGAGGGCCCTGAGGTAGATGGGGTTTGGGTCCGAAAAAGCCGTCGTAAAAGTTAGTTCGAGTCGTGTAGGCGGTACTTTGGGACTTGGTTGCGACTAACAAGGACGGAAAAAAACGTAAACAAGAAAAAAAAAACCTCAAAAAAGAGGTGCAACACGAG